>ML099087.1:13376-58406 GCA_003697995.1 Taxidea taxus jeffersonii
AAGAAGAAGAAGAAGAAGAAGAAGAAGAAGAAGAAGAAGAAGAAGAAAGAAGAAGAAGAAAAAGAAGAAGAAGAAGAAGAAATCTCAAACAACCTGACCTTACACCTAAAAGAGGTTGAAAAAGAATAATAAACAGAGCCCAAAGCCAGAAGAAGGAAGGAATTAATTAAGATTAGAGCAGAAATAAATGATACAGAAACAACAACAACAAAAGGTCAGATCAATAAAACTAGGGCTAGTTCTTTGAAAAAAATTAATAAAATTGATAAAACTTTGACCAGACTTATCCAAAGGAAAAGAGAAAACACCTATTAACACTATTATAGTTGGGGACTTTAAAACTGCACTCATATCAAGGGACAGCCAAACAGAAAAATCAGCAAGAAAACAATGACTTTGAATGACACATTGGACTGGATGGATTTAAGAGATAGATTCAGAACATACCATCCTAAAACAGAATACACATTCTTTTCAGGTGCACATGGAAAATTCTCCAGAATAAATCACACATTAGGCCACAAAACATTCTTAACAAATTCAAAAAAATCAAAGTCATACCATGCATCCTTTCTGACCACAACACTATAAAACTAGATAACAGCTACAAAAAAAAAATCTGGAAAGACTACAAATACATGTAGGTTAAATAACACACTACTAAACAAAGAATGGGTCAACCAAAAAACCAAAGAAGACATTAAAAAATTACATGAAGACAAGTGAAAGTGAAAACACAATGTTCCAAATTAGGATGCAGCAAAGCAATTCTAACAGGCAAGTTTAAAGCAATATAAGCCAACCTCAAGAAGCAGAAAATAAAAAATAAACAAATAAATAAATAAATGATCTCATATAACTTTACATCCAAAGGAGCTAGAAAAAGAACAAACAAAACAAAAAACCAGTAGAAGGACAGAAATAATGAGTATTAGAGCAGAAATGAATGATATAAAAACTAAAAAAATAAAATAAAATAAAAAGATGAAACCAGGGCCTAGTTTTTTAAAAGATCAACAAAGCTAATAAACTTTTAGCTAGATTCATTAAAAACAACTCAAAATCACAAATGAACAAAGAGAAATAATAACTGACACTAGGGATATACTAACAATTGTAAGAGAATATTAGGAAAAATTATATGTCAACAAATTGTACAGCCTAGAAGAAATAGATAAACTCATAGAAACATACAAATTACCAAAACTGAAGCAGGAAGAAATAGAAAATTTGAACAGACTGATTACCAGCAAGAACATTGAATTAGTAATCTAAAAATTCCCAACAAACCAAAGTCCTGGACCAGACAGTCACAGGATAATTCTACCAAACATTTAAGGAAGAGATACCTATTCTTCTCAAGCTATTCCAAAAAAATAGAAGAGGAAGGAATATTTCCAAGTTCATTCTATGAGGCCAGCATTATTCTCATACCAAAACCAGGTAAAAATACCACACACACAAAAAACAGAACTACAGGCCAGTATCTCTGATGAACATAGATGTAAAAACTGTCAACAAAATATTAACAGATCAAATCTGACAATACAGTAAAAGAAAAAATCATTCACTGTATCAACCAGGATTTACTCCTGGGATGCAAGTGCAGTTCAATATTTGCAAATCAATCCATGTGATTCATCACATCAGTAAGATAAGGATAAAAACCATATGATCATTTTAATAGATGTAGAAAAAAAATTGACAATGTACAACATTCATTCATGATAAAAGCCTTCAACAAATAGGTTTAAAAAGAACAGAGCTCAACATAATAAAAGCCTTATATGAAAATCCCACAGCTAACACCATACTCAATGGGAAAAAAAAGTAAGAGCGCCCTCCTTAAGATCAGGAACAAGACAAGGATGTTCACTCTTACCATTTTTATTCAAAATAGCACTGGAAGTCCTAGCCACAGTAATGAGACAACAAAAAGAAATAAAAGCCATCCAAATTGGTAAGGAAGAAATAAAGTTTTAATTATTTGCAGATGTCATGACACTATATATAATAGACCCAAAAGACTCCATCAAAAAAACCTACTAGAACTGATAAAATGAATTCAGTAAAGTCACAGGGTACAAAATCAATGTACAGGAATCCATTGCATTTGTCTACACTAATAATGAAGAAGCAGCAGGAAAAATTTAGAAAACAATCCCATTTATAATTGCACCAAAAGTAATAAAATATCTAGGGAACAAACTTAACAAAAGAGATGAAAGAACTATAATCTGAAAACTATAAAATACTCATGAAAGAAATTAAACATGACACAAAGAAATGGAAAGACATTTCATGTTCATGGATTGGAAGAACAAATATTGTTTAAAATGTCTATACAACCCCAAAGAAATCTAAAGGTTTAAGGGAATCCCTATTAAAATACCAACAGCATTTTCCACATGACAAGAATCCTAAAATTTGGAACTACAAAAGACGTTGAATAGTCAAAGCAATCTTGGAAAAGAAAAACAAAGCTGGAGGTATCACAATTCCAAACTTCACATTTTATCACAAGGCTGTAGTAATCAAAACAATATGGTAGTACTGGCACAAAAAACAAGGTATTTACCCAAAGGATACAAAAACAATGATTTGAAGGGATACATGCAACTTGATATTTACAGAAGCATTATCAGCAAATTATGGAAAGAGCCCAAATGTCCATTGACTAATGAATGATGAAGAAGATGTGGTATATTTGCACATACATACAATATAATGGAATATTACTCAGCCACAAAAAGACTGAAATCTTGTCATCTCCAACAACATGGATGGAGCTAGAGAGTATTATACCAAATGAAGTAAGTCAGAGAAAGACAAACACCATATGATCATTTGTATGTGGAATTTAATAAACAAAACAGATGAATATAGGGGAAGGGGTGGGGTAGAGAGGGAAAGGAACCATAAGACAGTCTTCACTGAGAGAACAAACTGAGGGTTGATGGATGGGAGATGGGTGGGGTATGGGATAAGTGGGTGATGGCTATTAAGGAAGGCACTTGTGATAAGCACTGGGTGATGTATATAGGTGATGGATCAATTAATTCTATTTCTAAAACCAATATTATACTACATGTTAACTAATTAGAATTTAAATAAAAATTTGAAAGAAAATAAAAAAAGATATGGAAGCAACCCAAGTATCTATCAATTGATGAAAGGATAAAGATGGGGGTGGAATATTATTCAGCCATAAAAAAGAACAACATCTTGCCATTTGCAATGACATGGATGGAGCTAGAAAGTATAATGCTAAGAGAAGTTAGTCCATGAAAGACAAATACCATACGATTTCACTCATATGTGGAACTTAAGAAACAAAGCAAACAAGCAAAGGGAAAAAATAAGAGACACAGAGAGTGAGAGAGAGAAAAAGCAAGACATTGATTCTTCATTATAGTGAACAATCTGATGGTTACCAGAGGGGAAGGGGGTTTGGAAATTTGTTAAAGAGATTATGGGGATTAAGGAGTACCCTTGCCATGATGAGCACAGGGTAGTGTTTTGAACTGTTGAATCACTATATTTTATACCTGAAGCTAATATAACACTGTATATTAACCAACCAGAATTAAAATAAAATCTTAACAAAAAAGAACTTACACCACTCAACACCAAAAGACAAATAATCCAATTAAGAAATGAACAGAGGACATGAACAGATGTTTCTCCAAAGATATACAGATGTCCAAAGACACATTAGAAGATGCTCAACATCACTCATCATCAGGGAAATGGAAATAGAAACCACAGTGATATATCAACTCATACTTATCAGAATGGCTAAGATAAAAAACTCAAGAACAGGTGCTGGAGAGGATATAGGTAAAAAACAAACACTCCGGGCGCCTGGGTGGCTCAGTGGGCTAAAGCCTCTGCCTTCGGCTTGGGTCATGATCTCAGGGTCCTGGGATCGAGCCCCGAATAGGGCTCTCTGCTCAGCAGGGAGCCTGCTTCCTCTTCTCTCTCTGCCTGCCTCTCTGCCTACTTGTGATCTCTGTCTGTCAAATAAATAAATAAAATCTTAAAAAAAAACCAAAAACCTCCTACACTGTTGGAGGGAATGAAAAGTGGTGCAGCCACTGTGAAAAACAATATGGAGGTTCCTCAAAAAATTAAAAGTAAAACTACCCTATGATCCAGTAAGCACATTGCTAGCTGTTTGCCCAAAGAATATGAAAACACAAATTTGAAAGGATATATACACTCCAACATTTGCTGCATTATTTACAATAGCCAAACAAGGGAAGCAGCCCAAATGCCCCCTAATAGAGGAATGGATAAAGAAGGTGTGATATCCATACACAATGAAATATTAGTCAGCTATAAGAAGAATGAAATCCTCTCATTTGTAACAGCATGGATGGATCTAGAGAGTATAATGCTAAGCAAATTAAGCCAGTCAGAGAAAGACAAATATCATATAATTTCACTCACATGTGGGATTTAAGAAACAAGAGCAAAGAGGAAAAAAGAGAGAGAGAGAGAAAAGAAAGAGAAACAAACCAAGCAACAGATTCTTAACTACAAAGAACAGACTGAGGGCAGGTGGGTGGAAGGACAGTTGAAATAGGTGATGGGGATTAAGAGTAGACTTATCATGATGAGCACCAAGTAATGCACAGACATGGTGAGTCACTATATTGCACACCCGAAATTAATATAACACTGTGTGTTAACTACACTGGAATTTTTAAAAATGTGGCATAAACAGTAAATGAGAGATTAAGAAACCTCAGACAAGCAAAATGTGAGGAAATGCTTTTCAAGCAGTCCTTCCCTGCAGAAAAAAAATCTTAAAGCACTTTTTTTTCAGGCTAAAGGAAAATTATATAGTTCAGAAGCTTGGCTCTCTCTAAAGAAAGCTAGAAATACCATGCTAACACTAATCAAAAGAAAAGTGGAGTAGCTATATTAACTTCAGATGAAGCTAACTTCAGGGCAAGGAAAAAATATCACGAATAAAGTTAAAAGAATAAAGTGGGGGACTATATAATGATGTGTACATCTCACAAAATTGTGGATTTTTTTCTTTAGCAAAATCGCATTATCAGATCTAAAAATGTGTCAATTCTTTTGTATCTAACACCATTTCATGTGGTAGTTTATAATTTGTCTCAAAAAGTCTATTTTAAAGTAGTCTGTTCAAATTACATACATTGGGATGGTTGCTCTGTTTTTGAGGTCTTTGTTAACCTAGAATTTCTTTTATTCAAATCCTATTTCTTGTTTCACAATGCTGTCACGTTGCAAAAGCCATGCAAATTGCCCAATGGTATGAACTACATTCTTATACTTTTTTTAAAGATTTTATTTATTTGAGAGAGATCAGAGAGAGAGAGATCACAAGTAGGCAGAGAGGCAGGCAGAGAGGGGCGGGGGGAAGCAGGCTCCCCACCGAGCAGAGAGCCTGATGCAGGGCCCGATCCCAGGACCCTGAGATCATGACTTGAGCTGAAGGCAGAGGCTTTAACCCACTGATCTACCCAGGCACCCCATAAACTACATTCTTGATTGATCTGTCTCCTTTCTTTGATGTTATTTAAATTGTTGGAGGAGTTATTTTTCCTTAAAAATTGGAATTATTATCTAAAAGTCTGCATAAATTCAGATTCAACTTTAAGAATAATGCTTCTAAGAGGTATCTGGCTGTCTCACTTTCAATAATTGTAAGATTGATCATTGATGTTTTGGTGGTAACAGCCTTAATCCTCTTTTATAAAGTTCCCCACCATTTTTTTTATTTCATTTTTTACTCCTTTGCCTAAAACAATTGTTTTATTAAAAAGTGCAAAATGGGAATGTTCTAGTTCTGATTTTTCTTCCTCATTTATTAAAGTCTTTTCTTAAAAAAAAAAAGCCCTTTTTGGGGCACCTGGGTGGCTCAGTTGGTTGAGCAACTGCCTTCAGCCCAGGTCATGATCCCGGAGTCCTGGGATCGAGTCCCACATCAGGCTCCCAGCTCCATGGGGAGTCTGCTTCTCCCTCTGACCTTCTAGCCTCTCATGCTCTTTCTCTCAAATAAATAAATCTTTAAAAAAAAAAGCCCTTTTCATCATTAGCTAAGAGTTTTTGATTACACTAAAATACAGTTAATAGGAGATTAGGAGGGAAGATATTAAATTTTCCTTTAATTGCCAATTCTAGAGTAAGAAAGTAGTGTCCTAAATACCCAGGTGGTAATCAATAAAGTTTTTGTTTGTGTTCTATCTTGTTGTTGTTGTTGTTGTTTGACAATATCTTCTCTTTAAGTATCCTTATTAACTCACTTTTAAAATATATATTCCATTTATATTAATGAATAGAATATGATCTTATTTTTGTTGCATGAATTTTCCCATCTTGTTCAGTGGGAGTTCCTTTGTTTTAGTTTCAAAGTCCTTTGGATATAAAACTATCAAGATTTTATTATTTCTTTGCTTTCTTATACAAATATCACAAACTCACCCTGAACATTTCTTATACCAGTCCTGGAATCAGCCAGGTACAATTTCAAATGTACCAATTGTTGCAGCATTTTAGAATTCACAGTTTTAGAAACAGGAACTGGACTGTCCTTATTTATTTATTTATTTGTTTATTTATGAACAGAATTAGGATGGATAGAGGGATGGACAGGCAGACAGATAGATACCTGATAAATATATGTGTAATTTTTTTCAGATACAGAAAAACTCATCAACACGTTACAGTCTTTATAGCTTAATGAATTAACATAACTAGAAAGTAACTTTTGTTAAAGTTATAAAAAGTACACTGTAGCCTTCACAGAAAAGACAGGGAAGAGAAACACCAATAGAGAAGACAATTTTGGAAGTGATCTTGAGTTTGGTGACCACAGAAAAGGAAATCTTAGCTAATGGATTTCGAATTTGTCAGTGTTGATGACAAATCTAAATCCCAAGTGGAGATGGCTGTAGGCACTTTTAGGCAAGAGACTGGGAAGATTCCATGACTAGCAGCAAAATTATACCATAATCTATTGCCATTAACATTGATTTACAGAAGTCCTTTTGTTGTGAGTCAGTCTCCTTTTTAGTGACCTTCTGATGCCTATGCATGCAGATTATAGGACAGACTTCAGCTTCTGGCACTTACTTTATTTCTGTGAATACAATTTTTCACTTTAAAAAAATGTTACCTTTTCAGATATGTGGCTTCTCTATAGCTTGACTAAGAGAAAGAATATACTGATCATGCCAATATGGTATTCACAATCCATTCCACATTTTTTTTTGCTAAAAATCAATGATTTAGCATTCTGGTACCTTAGTCTAAAGTATATTTTAGTTAGCATTAGGCATTTTCTCAGTGACAGTCAGTCTTGGGTCTTTACAATAACACGTCTTCCAAGAAAGTCTTCAAAGAAAGTTTGTTAGATAATAGCAAACACTAATAACAGCATCATTACAAAGAAAGGACTAGTTAATAGCAATGCCTTAAAGGGAAAAAAAAGCATTCTTTCCTCAGATCAAAGCTCCTAAACCTTTCAAGGAAGCCTGAATACAGGCAGAGCAGACAGAAACACAGTCTGAATGGACCAGCTTCAAATAAAACATTACTGGAAAATCTCTTGTTCCATAACAGAAATTCACATTTATTTGACATGCTTTTTTATAATAATGCTTTTATTTATTGAGTGCTCAGTAAATGCCAGATGCTGTGTAAGTGCTTCATGCCTGTCTTCCTATCTAGTTTTCTGAATTCAGCAAAGATACTCCAGCAGGTTAAGTAACACTCTCCATGACAGGTCAGGACTTGAACCCAGCCTATTGGATGCCATATGCTCTTAAGCATCCCTCTTCAGAATAATGTGCCAAGTTTATACCAGAGTTTTCCAGATTCTTGAGATCACTGCCATAAAAGACATATATAATTATCTCATTTTTAGAAGCTTTCCATAATATCAAAATTATCGATCCCTCTGCCCCATCCAGAGGAATCTGGAATAATTGATCCAGTGTGGTCTCAAAGAATAAATATTTTCAGCAAAGAACCCTCATGATTATAATACATGGAGTTAGCTCACTTTAAGAAACCATATGCTTACAGAATACACATTCTTCTCTAGTGCCCATGGAACATTCTCCAGAATAGATCACATCCTGGGTCATAAATCAGGTCTCAACCAGTATCAAAAGATTGGGGTCAATACCTGCATATTTTCAGACCACAATGCTCTGAAGCTAGAACTCAATCACAAGAGGAAATTTGGAAAGAGCACAAATACATGGAGACTCAACAGCATCCTTCTAAAGAATGAATGGGTCAACCAGGAAATTAAAGAAGAATTGAAAAAAACCATGGAAACAAATGATAATGAAAACACAACGGTCCAAAATCTGTGGGACACAGCAAAGGCAGTCCTGAGAGGAAAATATATAGTGATGCAAGCCTTTCTCAAGAAACAGGAAAAGTCTCAAATACACAACCTAACCCTACACCTAAAAGAGCTCGAGAAAGAACAACAAAGAAAGCCTAAACCCAGCAGGAGAAGAGAAATAATAAAGATCAAAGCAGAAATCAATGAAATAGAAACCAAAAAAACAATAGAACAAATCAATGAAACTAGGAACTGGTTCATTGAAAGAATTAATAAGATTGATAAACCCCTGGCCAGACTTATCAAAAAGAAAAGAGAAAGGACCCAAATAAATAAAATCATGAATGAAAGAGGAGAGATCACAAACAACACCAAAGAAATACAAACAATCATAACATATTATGAGCAACTCTATGCCAACAAATTTGACAATCTGGAAGAAATGGATGCTTTCCTAGAGACATATAAACTGCCAAAACTGAACCAGGAAGAAATAGAAAACCTGAATAGGCCCATAACCAGTAAGGAGATTGAAACAGTCATCAAAAATCTCCAAACAAACAAAAGCCCAGGGCCAGATGGCTTTCCAGGGGAATTCTACCAAACATTTAAAGAAGAATTAATTCCTATTCTCCTGAAACTGTTCCAAAAAATAGAAATGGAAGGAAAACTTCCAAACTCATTTTATGAGGCCAGCATCACCTTGATCCCCAAACCAGACAAGGATCCCATCAAAAAAGAGAATTACAGATCAATATCCTTGATGAACACAGATGCAAAAATTCTCACCAAAATACTAGCCAATAGGATCCAACAGTACATTAAAAGGATTATTCACCACGACCAAGTGGGATTTATTCCAGGGCAGCAAGGTTGGTTCAACATCCGCAAATCAATCAATGTGATACAATACATTAACAAAAGAAAGAACAAGAACCATATGATACTCTCAATAGATGCTGAAAAAGCATTTGACAAAGTGCAACATCCCTTCCTAATCAAAACTCTTCAAAGTGTAGGGATAGAAGGCACATACCTCAATATTATCAAAGCCATCTATGAAAAACCCACTGCAAGTATCATTCTCAATGGAGAAAAACTGAGAGCTTTTCCGTTAAGGTCAGGAACATGGCAGGGATGTCTGCTATCACCACTGCTATTCAACATAGTACTAGAAGTCCTAGCCTCAGCAATCAGACAACAAAAAGAAATTAAAGGCATCCAAATCGGCAAAGAAGAAGTCAAACTATCGCTCTTTGCAGATGATATGATACTATATGTGGAAAACCCAAAAGGCTCCACTCCAAAACTGCTAGAGCTTGTGCAGGAATTCAGTAAAGTGTCAGGATATAAAATCAATGCACAGAAATCAGTTGCATTTCTTTACACCAACAACAAGACAGAAGAAAGAGAAATTAAGGAGTCAATCCCATTTACAATTACACCCAAAACCATAAGATACCTAGGAATAAAACCTAACCAAAGAGGCAAAGAATCTATACTCAGAGAACTATAAAGTACTCATGAAAGAAATTGAGGAAGACACAAATAAATGGAAAAATGTTCCATGCTCATGGATTGGAAGAATAAATATTGTGAAAATGTCTATGCAACCTAAAGCTATCTACACATTTAATGCAATGCCTATCAAAATCCCATCCAATTTTTTCAAAGAAATGAAACAAAGAATCCTAAAATTTATATGGAACCAGAAAAGACCTTGAATAGCCAAAGGAATATTGAAAAAGAAAGCCAAAGTTGGTGGCATCACAATTCCCGACTTCAAGCTCTACTACAAAGCTGTCATCATCAAGACAGTATGGTACTGGCACAAAAATAGACACATAGATCAATGGAACAGAATAGAGAGCCCAGAAATAGACCCTCAACTCTGTGGTCAACTAATCTTCGACAAAGCAGGAAAGAATATCCAATGGAAAAAAGTCAGCCTCTTCAACAAATGGTGTTAGGAAAATTGGACGGCCACATGCAGGAAAATGAAATTGGACCATTTCCTTACACCACACATGAAAATAGACTCAAAATGGATGAAGGACCTCAATGTGAGAAAGGAATCCATCAAAATCCTTGAGGAGAACACAGGCAGCAACCTCTTCGACCTCAGCTGCAGCAACTTCTTCCTAGGAACAACGCCAAAGGCAAGGGAAGCAAGGGAAAAAATGAACTATTGGGACTTCATCAAGATCAAAAGCTTTTGCACAGCAAAGGAAACAGTCAACAAAACCAAAAGACAACTGACAGAGTGGGAGAAGATATTTGCAAACGACATATCAGATAAAGGGCTAGTATCCAAAGTCTACAAAGAGCTTAGCAAACTCAACACCCAAAGAACAAATAATCCAATCAAGAAATGGGCAGAGGACATGAACAGACATTTCTGCAAAGAAGACATCCAGATGGCCTACAGACACATGAAAAAGTGCTCCACATCACTGGGCATCAGGGAAATACAAATCAAAACCACAATGAGATACCACCTCACACCAGTCAGAATGGCTAAAATGAACAAGTCAAGAAATGACAGATGCTGGCGAGGATGTGGAGAAAGGGGAACCCTCCTACACTGTTGGTAGGAATGCAAGCTGGTGCAACCACTCTGGAAAACAGCATGGAGGTTCCTCAAAAAATTGAAAATAGAGCTACCTTATGACCCAGCAATTGTACTACTGGGTATTTACCCTAAAGATACAAACGTAGTGATCCGAAGGGGCACGTGTACCCTAATGTTTATAGCAGCAATGTCCACAATAGCCAAGTTATGGGAAGAACCTAGATGTCCATCAACAGATGAATGGATAAAGAAGCAGTGGTATATATATATACAATGGAATACTATGCAGCCATCAAAAGAAATGAAATCTTACCATTTGCGACGACATGGATGGAACTAGAGCGTATTATGCTTAGCGAAATAAGTCAACTGGAGAAAGACAACTATCACATGATCTCCCTGATATGAGGAAGTGGAGATGCAACAGGGGTGGGGGTTAAGGTGGTAGGAAAAGAAAAAATGAAATAAGATGGGATCGGGAGGGAGACAAAGCAAAAGAGACTCTTAATGTCATAAAACAAACTGAGTGGGGGGGGAGAGGGGTTGGGAGAGGGTGGTGGGGTTACATTATATGTTTAAATAAAAAAAGCTTAAATAAAAGAAAAATGAAAGAGAAAAAAATAAGAAACCATATGCTTGAAGATTTTCTTCCATTTATTTCTGTATCAGCTTAGCTCCCTATCTTGACTTTTCCTTGTCAAGGAAAAATTCAAGCTGCTCTGTCCTGAGACTAGTCCTATCTGACCGTGGAGTTGGCTGAAGTGGTAAGAAAGGAACAGAATGAATGGTACTGAGACCCAGCTCCGTGGGTCTTCCTTGCTCCTCAGGCTGGTGGTGGCAGGCACAATGCCTTCTGCTTTCCATGAACACAAAAAGTGTTCCTGTGTAACAAAAAAGTTTTTGCTCTCTGTATTGGGAAAGTAGTATTGGTGTCTTGCAGAGAGCAGGGAAATTGAACATACAGGACATATTGCAGTAAATAAATCTTTGTCCTTTTTTTTGGCTAAGTAGTATGAATAAATTTTTTAAAATGGATTTTAAAAGGTACCTTTGATTTTGTATACATGTGTAGGGAACTGGCATCTAAACTGATCCAAAAAGCTCCTTAGTTTGCACTTTTTAACCAGACAATTTTAACCATAGAATTATGTTAAAATGACTTATCTTTCAGTAGACAGGCTGGCAGTCAGGAAGTTATGCTTATTTTGGTAGGATTTAAGTAGTCAAAAAAAAAAAGTCAACCTCTATTTGGGAAATTTAATATCTTTATAAGTCTGGTTTCAAATCTCTAACTTGAATAGTGTTGACCATTAAGCTGCAGCAGCTTTGGTAGAAAAAGTTTCCTCTGAGAGCTGAGCATTGAAATCTACTTGTTATTTACTTGAAAAATTTCTCACCTGCAACATTTATAGAATATTAGATTTGGAAGAATGCAGGAAGAAACCCTAATTTATGTATTGGGTTGACCAGCTGAAAAGGGTTGCCAGACTTTATGTTTTCTTCTCTATCCTCCTGAATGAATTAAAGGGATTAAGGGAATTCTGGTCCATAAGGTGGAAGGTTGCACTGGGGATTGTTCTGTTTCCCAAATGTAGAAGAATATTTGGATACTGAGGTTTGAGGTCCCAAGCCTGGATAACCCATGGCTCATTTGAATACTTGTGCAAGCATTGAGTTCTGTGTGTGGACACAGAACCACAACAGGTGGCCACATAACAGAAAACATCATCAACCCCATGGCTAAGGACTGCCCTTCATAGGACATAGGGTGCCAGCAAGAAGAAAATGCTGTGCAGTTTAGTAAGGCAACTTCTCTAGATGTGAAGCTAGGTTTCTCTCTTTCAGCAGATAACTTGGGAATGGGATAGATAACTGCATATCAGTCTAATAGGGCAAATGTGTCTCTTAATTTACCAAGTAATAATAGTGCATTCAGAATTCAAGTATATGGAACAGTTCACATTCTTTGCAAATGTAGCCCGAGGAAGGTGACTATGAATAGAAAGGTGACTATATAATAGTCATATATAATGTATGTCTATATAATAGAAGGTGACTATATCAATAGAAAAAGGAAAGTTTGGTTCTTACCAGAGTAGCTTGTTAATCCTGCCCTGAAAAGCAAGAGACATGAAACTATTGAAAAGATTACCTGTAAGACATCTCTGGCACCACACAACTTCATTCAATACTGGCTCTCAGCACCTCTGGCTGCTTCACATTCAGGATATTTAACATTGCTGCGACCCAATCTCCTTATCTATAAAACAAAGAATAACTAAACTATTTATCTCACAGGGTTTTTACAAGACTACATGAATTACTGCATGAAAAGAGTTTTGAATAATTCCTGACACTAGAAAAATGTCATTCTTGATATGTATTATTTGGTTTATTGGTTCATCATCATTTTGCTTATGAGTGTGCATTTAGGACATGTATATTACCACATTTGGAAAGATTAATTTATCAGAGAGGTTAATAAGCTCTTGAATAAAGCTGCCAGATTTAGCAAATAAAATTATAGAATATCCAATTAAATTATAATTTCACATAAATAATGATTTTTTTCTCAATATAAGCACATCTCAAGAACTTCCTGAACACCTATGCAATAGTCTAACAGCTTTCAACCCCTTTAGTAAGTATGGATTTTCTTCTCCTATAGCTTCATGGAAAAAGGTTACCTTCCAAACCAGGTCAAAAAGCAACAACCAGGGCACCTGAGTGGCTCAGTGGGTTAAAGCCTCTGCCTTCAGCTCAGGTCATGTTCCCAGGGTCCTGGGATCGAGCCCCACATCGGGCTCTCTGCTCAGCGCAGAACCTGCTTCCCCACGCCCCCCCCCCACCTGTTTCTCTGCCTACTTGTGATCTCTGTCTGTCAAATAAATAAATAAAAATCTTAAAAAAAAAAAGCAACAACCAACCTTTGCTGAAACTACTAACGACAGAAGCCATCTTTCCTAGGGGCTTGAAAGCTGTTAGACTATAACCTAGCCGCTGCCAAAATAGAATGCAATAAAGAATAAACAAAAACAATAAAGAAGGAAGGAGAGCAGAGAGATGAGAAAGATTCGATGATCAAAAATGCTCTCAGTCCCTTGAGCCAGCTCTGGCTGACCAGATGTGATATACCACTGGCCTTTTCATTTATAGGAACCATGAATTTTTCTATTTAGCTAACATAACTTGTATTAGATCCTCACACTTATAGGTGAAAAATTTCTAGCTAATCAAACAAGTCAGGGTCATCTACAAGGCTTGTGAATCAGAGAATATTCTGAGTCAGGGGCTTCAGAATCTTACAATTCATCTTAGTATGCATCCATGATCAGCATTCCACAAATAATGGTCATTGCTGATAGCATAGTTCTTACTTAGTAAATGTCTGAAGAATGAAACATAACTAATTTGAGATGCAAGACTGAGTTGCAAAAGATAAAGATTTTCTATAAAATGGCATTTAAACCAACTTATGTCATTCTAGTTCTTCTTTTAGTCAACGCACTTTCATTTTCTCAAAGAATCATAAATATTCTACAACAGCACAGAACCATTAGAAACATTTTGACAAGTTGAATTAGACAAGTGGAGATTTGAGTTCCCCAGAAATACATATACTTTACATGGCAAATGGGTAAAATTTGCTGGGGTGATTTGAGTTTGGGTTTTGTCAAATTTTTCCTGCTTGCAAAATTGTTCAAGGGATCAGATGACCTAGAACACAGATCTTTCCCCCGTCACTGGCTTGATGCAACAAGAATATCAGAATACAGTTGCAGCATCATTCCATAATCCTCACTTGTGTCTAATTTCTTTTAGTGACTCGGAAAGGTGGTATTTGTGGTTGATATCATTTTGGTCAAAATCACAATTGCTGTGACCTTATGCAATTAAAAAATAATGGGCGTTTGCCTAGATTTTTGTGACGTATAAACTAATTTCTGCAATTCTGAAGCCAGATGAACACAGGCCTGAAAGTCAACTCTGCTAATGATCTTAGGCAAGTTATTTTCTCTTTCTAGAACTCAGTTTTCTTATCTGAAAACTGGATCTGTCCATATGGTTGTTGCAAGGATTAAGTAAGTGAACATGTGTTGAGCACTCCTAAGAGTCTGGGGCACATGGGAATAGTATGTTAGGTGTTAGCTGTTGTGATTATTAATCCATTGGCCCCAATCTGCATATTCTCAAGGAGTTAGCACATCTTATTATTTGTTAACAAGCCTTACTCCCATAACTGGGTAAAATCAGGTTCAGAGAAATCAAGTAACCAGTCAAAATCACATAGCCTGAGTGTCAAATCTGTGTCCCAGCCTCAGATATAAATGGTGTGAAGAAATAGGGAATGTCTTTTTTTGAGATGTTAATTATTCTTTTGGTGTTCTAGGAATCCATGGTCAGTGTTCCCAGTGATGTAGTAAGACATGAAGTGCTTGGTTTTAAATTCAAGACATCCATTTGCCTGTATCATTTTTCTTTCATTGAAAGTATAATTAGCCAAACCACTTATTTTGATAATGGGCCATTTCTTGGTGCCCCCGAGTTAGGGAAGTTTTCTAAGAAAAAAAAAATTCTTCTTTGAGCTTGAATTTTGAGATGTAAGCTGTCTTTGTTATTTCTCTGTTTTATTATTTTTAAATTTTCTTTTCTGTTGGTGATTTTTGCATTTCAGTTTTATCTTCTACTAAAAATAATTCATACCAACCTAGATAAAAGTTGTCTCTGTAGGTAGGCAGATTGGCAGGCAATAATTAGAGACTTGACTGTATTAAGAGCTACTTATATCAAAACATGATTTACTGTGTTTTTCAGATAAGGATTGCTCTTTGGTTTCTGGTGAGGTAGCAAATACCAAGATCATCACTAAACTTCAACAGCATACATGGAATTTGCAACCACGATGATATGGCAAGCACAAACTTGATGCCTATGTTTAGACTCTTTGTAATCAGGTTGCAAATTCTAAGGCAGCATTTACTCAGTGGAAAGAAAAGATGTAACATATGACAATGCACAAAGAAACTGCCGAGGTGATTTTGACCCTTAAGCTTTATTTGATCAATAAGGAAAGCAATTACCTTTGGCTCCATGAAACAGACTCTAATGAAAAAGAAAGATACTGAAACTGGAGGGAAGGACAAGATAGCAGAGAAGTAGGAGACCCTGTTTCAACTGGTCCCCTAAAGTGAGTTGAATATCTACCAGGACACTCCAAACACCCATGAAATCAGCCTGAGTAAGATTGTACACTTCTGGATCTCTATGGGGGCAGAAGACATCAGTGGAGAGGTAACACAGAGTGGGATCACTCAGACTGATATCTGAGGATAAACAGAAGGGGGAGAGAGCAACCAGAAGTGACCCATTGGAAAGTAATGTGCTAATACAAAAGGGCCCTGTGACTGGGGACCAGCATTAACTTGGAGTGTGGTTAAAAACATTCAAAAAGAGCAAAAGAAGAGATTATGCTGAGTGAAATAAGTCAAGCAGAGAGAGTCAATTATCATATGGTTTCACTTATTTGTGGAGCATAACAAATAACACAGAGGACATAGGGAGATGGAAAGGAGAAGGGAGTTGAGGGAAATTGGAAGGGGAGTTAAACCATGAGAGACTATGGACTCTGAAAAACATTCTGAGGGTTTTGAAGGGGCAGGGGGTGGGAGGTTGGGGGAGCAAGGTGGTGGGTTTTATGGAGGGCATGTATTGCATGGAGCACTGGGTGTGGTGCATAAACAATGAATTCTGTTATACTGAAAAGAAATTAAATAAATTAAAAAAAATTTTTTTAAAAGAGCAAAAGATCTTAAGGGACATCTGGTAGAATTGGGTGGGCATGGGCCCAAGCCCAAGGCCCCAGGACAGTTACCACTGGCAACCACCCGTGGCAGAGAACCCAGTGGGGGCTCTAGGCCATGATCCCTGAGCCTGTGGCTTTCCTCTGCACCACCGCTGGGGCTGGGCACACTCCCACCCACACCTAGGAGAGCCTAGTGTGGGCGCCTGCCAGGGGTCTCTAGGACCACAACCTTGTACCACCTGCACCTCTGCTGGGTGTTAGCCCACCCAGCCTGGTGTCTAAGAGAACCTGGCTCAGATGCAGGTGGGGATTCCTTGGCCTGCAGCCTTCCACCACCTGCGCCGCCGTCACCAGATGTGAGAGCACTGGCATGGGCATGGATCACAGACAGCAGTTCTGGCAGTGGTAGTCACCCAGGTTCAGGCTCGCCTGGACCAATTATCACTCATGGCTTTAGTGGCATGGGGGTGCAGAAACAAGTGGGGGCCTCAGATGACCACTGAGAAGGTGGCTGGGGGTGTGCACCACCTGTGGGAGACTGCAATGTTCATCGGAATTTGCAGAGAGGGTCTGTGTGTTCTGGATCACCCAGAGGAGAGCAGACTGAGGCTTCTCTCTGAGGTGAAGGTCTGGGTACGGACAGTTTGCTTTTCACTAAACCTCTGAAAAGCTGCAAAAAGAAAGATATTAATGTATATGATCTGACTATCTTTTATACCACTAGGGATTCATAATGTACCAAATATGTAGGGTGCCTGTGTGGCTCAGTGGGTTAAGCCTCTGCCTTCAGCTCAGGTCATGATTCCAGGGTCCTGGGATCGAGCCCCACATGGGGGTCTCTGCTGAGCAGGGAGCCTGCTTCTCCTTTTCCCCTCTGCCTGCTTCTCTGCCTACTTTTGATCTCTCTCTGTCAAACAAACAAATAAAATCTTTTAAAAAGTACCAAATATGTGCCTTTGAAATTATTAATAACTGTTAAATAAATGTTCCTTGCTATTAGCTCCATTTTCTTTCCAGTATATAAATATAGTGCTGGAACATGTAATAGACACAATAAATTTCTACTGACCAATTAACAAAGCTAAAAAAAAATCACTGGAACCATATGAAATATAGACGTTGAGAACATCATTCCAGTAAGAAAAAAAATGCTCATATATTTTAAATAATAAAAAATGTATCTAGCATTGCTCATACATATCTAGAAATTAGTTTATTCTTCTGCAGGGTATGTACCAAGTACAATTTACTTACCAAGTACATACCAAGTACAAATTACTCTTGTGCCATCAGAAATTTTCACTTGCCACGGAGGCAGTAAAAAGTGCTGTTTATAAGACTATTAGTTTAGGGGCACCTGGGTGGCTCAGTGGGTTAAAGCCTCTGCCTTTGGCTCAGGTCATGATCCCAGGGTCCTGGGATAGAGCCCCGCATTGGGCTCTCTGCTCCGCAGGGAGCCTGCTTCTCCCTCTTTCTCTGCCTGCCTCTCTGCCTACTTGTGATCTCTGTCTATCAAATAAAAAATAAAACCTTTAAAAAAATTCTAAAAAAAAAGATTATTAGTTTACATACATAACAAAGTATTTTATTTTTTTAAAGTTCTGAATATGATAAATATGTGTGTGCATACACACACACACACACACACACACACACACACATAGTAGAAAAGACACCACAATGCAAACAGTGACAAAGTTTTATTATGTAAGTGTTGCCCAAAAGTCCTTAATTTCCTTCTGTCTAGCTTAGACTCCAACATTTTATCATTGGATTCACTCTGGAAAGGTACCCTTAGCTATCTCACCCACTCCTGTTTTTGTCAGCTCCTTGAGGAAAACCTCAGTCATAGTAAATTCTGACTACTGAATGACTGACTATAGGAAGTAACAACTAAGAAGAAAAACTGCTCTGAAAATTCACGGTCGCTAGTTTTAGGTGAGAACTTAATGTTCTCCTACAATTCTACAAGGTTACTCACTTTTTCAACTCTCACTCTCTCTCAAAAAAAAAAAAAAAAAAAAAAGAGAGAGAGATATTTAACAGAGATACATTTGCCTGTGATCTACCCGAAGCCTAAGCCAACACCTGTGCATTAGATCCCATTCCTTCTCTCCTCCTTAAAGATAAAGTCCCAGCAATTGTGTTGTCTCTCCTGAATCTAAGTTTCTAAACCTTCTACTGGATCATTCCCATGAGAATATAAGGCTATAAATTTTTCTGTCTTGAAAAAGTGACCTGATCCTTAATTCTTCTTTTCACACTAATTTTCCTTGCATAGCAAAATTCCTGAAATTTCTTATGTTTACTTAGTTTTTTCCAGTATTCATCCTCAGTTTCTCTCAAACTGGTTTGAGCAGGGCTTTCCTTCTGGAATCACTAGACATCTTCACTTGTCCTCAAGGCGCTCAAAGAGCCTCTCCATCCAAGGAGCCCTTGGAAAGTTGGTGTGCTGCTAGAACTCAGACTCCATTGTCCATTCTCAACTCACTTTATATTTTCAGGTTTTTTATTTTGAAGTTACTTTAGACTCACCTAGCAGGTACAAAACTAGTACAGGTACAAAACTATTAGCAGGTATAAAACTAGCTTCCCCAATAATGTTGTCTACATGGAGTGCGATTCGAAAAACCAGGGTTTTTCACATGACAGCAATCCTATTAACAAAACTATGGGTCTTATTTGGGTTTCATTGGTTTCTAAATGCACTCACTCGAAACCTTCTTTGTTTTGAATGTCACATAATACTGTGACATTTTATCCTATATAAAGAGTCATATTGGGGTGCCTGGGTGGCTCAGTGGGTTAAGCCTCTGCCTCCAGCTCAGGTCATGATCTTGGGGTCCTGGGATCGAGCCCCTGCATTGGGCTTTCTGCTCAGTGGAGAGACTGCTTCCCCCTCTCTCTGCCTGCCTCTCTGCCTACTTGTCATCCCTCTCTCTCTGTCAAACAAATAAATTAAAAAAAATTATAGGAGATTTTTCTTTAAAAAAAAAAGAGTCATATCACCATTATAACAGGGATATGGAACTGTTACATCACCCCAGAGAAACTATATTATCTCTTTTTAGCCAGAATCATCCACTGACTTGCATACTTGATCAATTAACCTTGTCTTGGGGATCCAACAGAAGACTCAAATCCATATATCCAAAATAAAAAACTTGATCTTTCTACTCAGACTCACTCTATCTCTTCCATTAACATTACAGGTAATAACAACTGTCTTTTAAGTTGTTTATGCCAAAAACGTAGGAATCCTTAATTGCTCTCCTCCCCTCACACCCTATATCCATTCCATCAGATGGTCCTCTTGGCTCTGTCTTCAAAGTACATCCTCAATCTGACCTTGTCATGCTACCTCCAATGCCAAACCCCAGGTCTGAGACATGATCATTTAACTTAGATTTACCTGATCTAATTAATTACTCAGTTCTCTTGGTTCTTCTGGCCTTGCTCTTCTCTTTGATCTATATACAACTTTGTGACCAGGGTGAACCCTTTAAAACATAACTCAAGCTCCATTCATGTTGTGCAAATGGCACGATTTCATTCCAGTGTGTGTGTGTGTGTGTGTGTGTGTGTGTGTAATATATATAGCATATCTTCTTTATCCATTCATGAGGTGATGGATATTTGGAGCTAGAGTGTATTATATGCTAAGTGAACTAAGTCAGTCAGAGAAAGACAAATACCCTATGATTTCACTAATATGTGGAATTGAAGAAATCAAACAGATGAAGATAGGGGAAGGAAAAATAAAGAGAGGGAAGCAAACCATACAGAGAACAAACTGGAGGTTGATGGGGAGATGTGTAGGGGATGAGCTAGGAGGGTGATGGGCATTAAGGAGGGCACTTGTTAGAATAAACACTGGGTATTATATTTAAGTGGTGAATTACTAAATTCTATTCCTGAAACCAATATTACATTAACTAACTAGAATTTAAATTAAAAAATTTTTAAAAATAGGGGGCGCCTGGGTGGCTCAGTGAGTTAAGCCTCTGCCTTCAGCTCAGGTCATGATCCCAGGGTCCTGGGATCGAGCCCCGCATGGGGCTCTCTGCTCAGCGGGGAGCCTGCTTCCCCCTCTCTCTCTGCCTATCTCTCTCCTACTTGTGATCTCTGTCAGTGAAATAAATAAATAAAATCTTTAAAAAATATTTTAAAAAATTAATAATAGTTCAAATAATACCATCCCTTAGTTCAAAATTACCAAAGCTTTCCTATACAACTCTGAGTAAAATTAAAAGTCCTTTCAATTACCTACATTACCCTTGCATGATCGGTCTTCCTATGACTTCTCTGTCTTCATTTCTACTACCTTTTCTTTATTCACTCTTACCCAGTACACTGGGGTCCTTGATCATCCTGAAGAGAAAAATCAAACATACGCCTACATTTTTGCTATAATACTTTATGTTCAAGTTATCAGATATATTTTTGAATCAGACTGTCTCATTTTCTAATTTTTAAAACTTAATTTTAATTATATATACAGTAATTATATATACAGTATTTTGAATCAGACTGTCTCATTTTCTAATTTTAAAACTTAATTTTAATTATATATACAGTAAAATTGTATATATACAATTTTAATTATATATATAATATTAATTATATATTCACTTTCAGTGGTTAAAAAAATTCAATGGATTTCCCTTATTTATATCTGATTAAATTTTACCTAATTAAAAAGTCAGGTGTAGGGACGCCTGGGTGGCTCAGTTGGTTAAGCGGCTGCCTTCGACTCAGGTCATGATCCCAGGGTCCTGGGATCGAGTCCCACATCGGGTTCCTTGCTCAGCAGTGAGCCTGCTTCTCCCTCTGCCTCTGCATGCCACTCTGTCTGCCTGTGCTTGCTCCTGCGCTCTCTCTCTATCTGACAAAAAAAAAAAGTCAGGTGTTCCCAACCACCCAATATGAAAGAAGGCCCTCCATAATGTGCATTGACTACTTACCCTTTTATCAATATTATGCTTTTTTGTGGCACTTAAAGCCATCTGACATGCTATGTTTTTATACATTTTTCTTTTAAAAAATTCTTTGTTTAGAATGTAAGTTCCATATAGGAAGACTTTTTGTTGTTGTTGTTGTTGTTCCTTGTGTTTTTTTTTTTCCAGAACCTAGAAAAACGTTTTTCAAATTCTAAATTTCCAATAACTAGATAAATAATATATGTACCTAAATCTCAATAATAGTTTTCCTAGCCTCTATCTTTATACCTTCCAAATAAATCATTATTCTATGTCTATCTTCAATAATTCCTCAATATTATTAAATCTTTTTCCAGTTTTATTAAGAATCAACATACATCACTGTATAAATTGAAAGCATACAACATGACAATTTGATTTACATGAATTACAAGATGGTTGCCATAAGTTCAGCTAACATCCATCTCTCCTATGGATAAAATAAAAAATAAAAGGGAAAAAATTCTCCTTGTGATGAGATCTTTTAGAATGTACTCATAAAAATTTTCCTATATATTTTACATCAGTATTAGCTGTAATCATCATGCTGTACATTACTTGTCAGTACTTATTTATTTCATAACTAAAGTTGATACCTTTTGACCTTCTTCCTCTAATTGCTCCTGTCTCCACCCTCTCTTTGGTAATAGGGCTCTGATCTCTTTTTCATGTTTGCTTTAAGATACCACATACACATGGAGAGTATACATTACTTGTCTTTCTCTGTTTATTTCACTTAACCGGATACTTTTGGGTCCATCCACAATTATTTCAAGTAGTAAAATTTTATTATTTTTTAAAGATTTTATTTATGTATTTGAGAGAGAGAGAGAGAGAGAGAGAGAGCACAAGCAGGGGGAGGAGCAGAGGGAGAGGAAGAAGCCGACTCTGGTGAGCAGGGAGTCCAAAGCAGGGCTTGATCCCTGAGCCCTGAGATCATAACCTGAGCTCCTATTACACTAGGTTCTAAGAACAAACCAACTATTATGAACTCTCTTTGAGATTCAATAAAGTTAATGTTAGTCACCCCAAAACAAAGGTTAGTGGGTGCTAGCTTTAGACCTTTGTGAGATCCATTCCTGTATGGTCATACGAAATTCCAAAATTTAATAAATCAACTCCAGTGGCAAGCTTGACCACCATGCTAATTACCAACATAATCTTGACAACTTTTTCAGAAATTAGTCTGTCTTGTTTAGTCTAATCAATTATTATAATAGCATAATTCTTGCCAGTTGATTTGTAGAGAAGTACCATAGACCAATATGAGAAAGGAAGCCAACTTTTTTAATGATATGTATATGCCACTGAATTAACTGATGTCAAATCTACCCATTTTAATATATTTAATTTGAAATAAGTCTCTCTATTAATTCAGGAACTTTTCACTGGTTACTCGCACCCAGGTGTACTTAATTGATATATTTCCTTAGTCTTGGCCATGAGTCATCCTCTTCTTGAATACATTTTTATGGTATTCTTATACTTTCTTAGTTATACATTTTAGAGGTAGACTTTGTATATATGAGTGGTTAGGTCATAGTCATACTGTTAAACTTCAGTCTCTATTAAGCAAGTGCCCTCCAGGAAGGTTGTATAATTTATGTATTGAAAGCATTACATCATCACCAATAGTGGGATGAGGAGGAGGAAGAGGGGGAGGTGGAGAGGAAGGGCAAAGACTACTACTACTACTTTTTGATTGTGGTCATGGGTAAGGTTCTATGTCCCCTGAAAAAAAGTTTTTGCCTCTATAATTCAACAATTCAAAGACCTACAGAGATTTCTTTTCTTGAATGCACTGGATCATGTTTTTAAACATGACTGACAAAATTATTTTAAAAATTTCAAATTAAATATAAGGTTGAAGAGTTAACTAGATATTTTAGAATACAGATGTATGAGAGACAGTGAAAACAAAAAGAAAAGGCTCAATGGAGAATCTAATACTTTCTAGAGAGACTCATACACAAACACATCATCATGAAATTTCAGAAGGAATGAAATAAAACAAAGAATTTAAAAGTGGAGATAATAAAAGACGTTTTCAATATAATATAAATAATATTCAAAAAGTACTATCAATTACCTAGAGACCATAAAAAAAGATTCAACATGTACATTCATCAGCCAGCAAACTATTAACCATACAGGCATAGAATAAAAACATTTACAGGGGCACCTGAGTGGCTCAGTGGGTTGAGCATCTGCCTTCAGCTCAGGTCATCATCTCAAGGCTCTCTGCCTGCTTCTCCCTCCCTCCCCCCACCCCCGCCTGCCTGCCTCTCTGCCTACTTCTGATCTCTGTCTGTCAAATAAATAAATAAACTCATAAAAAAATAGAATAAAAAACATTTCAAACAGAAAAACTCAGAAAATTTACCTCTTTTACACTGCTTTCTTAGATAAGTTGCTTCAAGTTGTGCTCTGACAAATTCAAAAGGTAAGCCAAGAAGTAATAAGCAAACAGTAGATGCAACCTAAGAAATGAAAGAAAAGACATTCCAATTGAAAAATCAAGAATTAGAAATATAAATGTATTATTTTTAGACACAATGATGACTGTCAAGAAAAAAAAGTCAAAGTAATCTAAGAGAGTTACAGATTGACTTTGTAGATAGTATCTGTGTTTACCGGTACATCACTTTTTTAAAAAAATATTTATTTTTATTTAAACATATAATGTAACCCCACCACCCTATCCCAACACCCCTCCCCCCAACCCCCTCAGTGTTATGACATTAAGAGTCTCTTTTGTTTGTCTTCTTCCCGATACCATCTTGTATGTATAGAGGTATGTGCCCTCTATCCCTACACTTTGAATAGTGTATAGTTTTGATTAGGAAGGGATGCTGTACTCTGTCAAATGCTTTTTCAGCATCTATTGAGAGTATCATATGGTTCTTGTTCTTTCTTTTGTTAATGTATTTTATCACATTCATTGATTTGCAGATGGTGAACCAACCTTGCTGCCCTGGAATGCCCGGTGCATCTCCACTTCCTCATATCAGGGAGATCATATGATAGTTGTCTTTCTCCGATTGACTTATTTCGCTAAGCATAATACCCTCTAATTCCATCCATGTCGTCACAAATGGCAAGGTTTCATTTCTTTTGATGGCTGCACAGTATTCCATTGTGTGTGTGTGTGTGTATATATATATATATAAATATATATATACACCACCTCTTCTTTATCCATTCATCTGTTGATGGACATCTAGGTTCTTTCCATAACTTGGCTATTGTGGACATTGCTGCTATAAACATTCGGGTGCATGTGCCCCTTCGGATCACTACGTTTGTATCTTAGGGTAAATACCCAGTAGTGCAATTGCTGGGTCATAAGGTAGCTCTATTTTCAATTTTTTGGGAACCTCCATGCTGTTTTCCAGAGTGGTTGCACCAGCTTGCATTCCTACCAACAGTGTAGGAGGGTTCCCCTTTCTCCACATCCTCACCAGCATCTGTCATTTCCTGACTTGTTCATTTTAGCCATTCTGACTGGTGTGAGGTGGTATCTCATTGTGGTTTTGATTTGTATTTCCCTGATGCCCAGTGATGTGGAGCACTTTTTCATGTGTCTGTTGGCCATCTAGATGTCTTCTTTGCAAAACTGTCTGTTCATGTCCTCTGCCCATTCCTTGATTGGATTATTTGTTCTTTGGGTGTTGAGTTTGCTAAGCTCTTTATAGATTTTGGATACTAGCCCTTTATCTGATATGTCGTTTGCAAATATCTTCTCCCACTCTGTCAGTTGTCTTTTGGTTTTGTGGACTGTTTCCTTTGCTATGCAAAAGCTTTTGATCTTGATGAAGTCCCAAAAGTTCATTTTTGCCTTTCCTCCCCTTGCCTTTGGCATTGTTCCTAGGAAGAAGTTGCTGCGACTGAGGTCGAAGAGGTTGCTGCCCGTGTTCTCCTCAAGGATTTTGATGGATTCCTTTCTCACATTGAGGTATTTCATCCATTTTGAGTCTATTTTCGTGTGTGGTGTAAGGAAATGGTCCAATTTCACTTTTCTGCATGTTGCTGTCCAATTTTCCCAACACCATTTGTTGAAGAGGCCGTCTTTCTTCCATTGGATATTCTTTCCTGCTTTGTCAAAGATTAGTTGACCATAGAGTTGAGGGTCTATTTCTGGGCTCTCTATTCTGTTCCATTGATCTATGTGTCTGTTTTTGTGCCAGTACCATACTGTCTTGATGATGACAGCTTTGTAATAGAGCTTGAAGTCTGGAATTGTGATGCCACCCACTTTGGCTTTCTTTTTCAATATTCCTTTGGCTATTCGAGGTCTTTTCTGGTTCTATATGAATTTTAGGATTATTTGTTCCATTTCTTTGAAAAAATTGGATGGGATTTTGATAGGCACTGCATTAAATGTGTAGATAGCTTTAGGTAGCATAGACATTTTCACAATATTTATTCTTCCAATCCATGAGCATGGAACATTTTTCCATTTATTTGTGTCTTCCTCAATTTCTTTCATGAGTACTTCATAGTTTTCTGAGTATAGATTCTTTGCCTCTTCGGTTAGGTTTATTCCTAGGTATTAGGTGTAATTGTAAATGGGATTGACTCCTTAATTTCTCTTTCTTCTGTCTTGTTGTTGGTGTAAAGAAATGCAACTGATTTCTGTGCACTGATTTTATATCCTGACACTTTACTGAATTCCTGCACAAGCTCTAGCAGTTTTGGAGTGGAGCCTTTTGGGTTTTCCACATATAGTATCATATCATCTGCAAAGAGTGATAGTTTGACTTCTTTTTTTCTGATTTGGATACCTTTAATTTCTTTTTGTTGTCTGATTGCTGAGGCTAGGACTTCTAGTCTATGTTGAATAGCAGTGGTGATAACGGACATCCCTACCGTGTTCCTGACCTTAGTGGAAAAGCTCTCAGTTTCTCTCCATTGAGAATGGTATTTGCGGTGGGTTTTTCATAGATGGCTTTGATAATATTGAGGTATGTGCCCTCTATCTGTACACTTTGAAGAGTTTTGATTAGGAAGGGATGCTGTACTTTGTCCAGTGCTTTTTCAGCATCTATTGAGAGTATCATATGGTTCTTGTTCTTTCTTTTGTTAATGAATTGTATAACATTGATTGATTTGCAGATGGTGAACCAACCTTGCTGCCCTGGAATAAATCCCACTTGGTCGTGGTGAATAATCCTTTTAATGTACTGTTGGATCCTATTGGCTAGTATTTTGGTGAGAATTTTCGCATCTGTGTTCATCAAGGATATTGGTCTGTAATTCTCTTTTTTGATGGGATCCTTGTCTGGTTTGGGGATCAAGGTGATGCTGGCCTCATAAAATGAGTTTGGAAGTTTCCCTTCTATTTCTATTTTTTGGAACAGTTTCAGGAGAATAGGAATTAATTCTTCTTCTTTAAATGTTTGGTAGAGTTCCCCTGGGAAGCCATCTGGCCCTGGGCTTTTGTTTGTTTGGAGATTTTTGATGACCGTTTCAATCTCCTTACTGGTTATGGGCCTATTCAGGTTTTCTATTTCTTCCTGGTTCAGTTTTGGCAGTTTATATGTCTCTAGGAAAACATCCATTTCTTCAAGATTGTCAAATTTGTTGGCATAGAGTTGCTCATAATATGTTCTTATGATTGTTTGTATTTCTTTGGTGTTGTTTGTGATCTCTCCTCTTTCATTTATGATTTTATTTATTTGGGTCCTTTCTCTTTTCTTTTTGATAAGTCTGGCCAGGGGTTTATCAATCTTATTAATTCTTTCAAAGAACCAGCTCCTAGTTTCATTGATTTGTTCTATTGGGTTTTTTTAGTTTCTATTTCATTGATTTCTGCTTTGATCTTTATTATTTCTCTTCTCCTGCTGGGTTTAGGATTTCTTTGTTGTTCTCTCTCGAGTTCCTTGAGGTGTAGGGTTAGATTGTGTATTTGAGACCTTTCTTGCTTCTTGAGAAAGGCTTGCATGGCTATATATTTTCCTCTCAGGACTGCCTTTGCTGTGTCCCACAGATTTTGGACCGTTGTGTTTTCATTATCATTTGTTTCCATGGTTTTTTTCAATTCTTCTTTAATTTCCTGGTTGACCCATTCATTTTTAGAAGGATGCTGTTGAGTCTCCATGTATTTGTGCTCTTTCCAAATTTCCTCTTGTGACTGAGTTCTAGCTTCAGAGCATTGTGGTCTGAAAATATGCAGGGAATGATCCCAATCTTTTGATACTGGTTGAGACCTGATTTATGACCCAGGATGTGATCTATTCTGGAGAATGTTCCATGGGCATTAGAGAAGAATGTGTATTCTGTTGCTTTGGGATGGAATGTTCTGAATATATCTGTGATGTCCATCTGGTCCAGTGTGTCATTTAAGACCTTTATTTCCTTGTTGATCTTTTGCTTGGATGATCTGTACATTTCAGTGAGGGGAGTGCTAAAGTCCCCTACTATTATTGCATTATTGTCAATGTGTTTCTTTGATTTTGTTATTAATTGGTTTATATAGTTAGCTGCTCCCATGTTAGGGGCATAGATATTTAAAATTGTTAGATCTTCTTGTTGGACAGACAAGTCCAACAAGACTTTGGGTATATGTCCTTCCTCATCTCTTATTATAGTATTTGGCTTAAAATCTAATTGATCTGATATAAGGATTGCCACCCCAGCTTTCTTCTGATGTCCATTAGCATGGACAATTTTTTCCACCCCCTCACGTTCACCTGGAGGTGTCTTTGGGTCTAAAATGAGTTTCTTGTAGGCAGCATATTGATGGGTTTTGTTTTTTATCCATTCTGAAGCCCTGTGTCTTTTGATTGGGGCATTTAGCCCATTTACATTCAGGGTAACTATTGAGAGATATGAATTTAGTGTCATTGTATTGCCTGTAAGGTGATTGTTACTGTATATTGTCTCTGTTCCTTTCTGATCTAATACTTTTAGGGTCTCTTTTTGCTTAGAGGACCACTTTCAATATTTCCTGTAGAGCTGGTTTGGTGTTTGCAAATTTTTTCAGTTTTTGTTTGTCCTGGAAGCTTTTTATCTCTCCTTCTATTTTCAATGATAACCTAGCTGGATAAAGTATTCTTGGCTGCATGTTTTTCTCACTTAGTGCTCTGAATATATCATGCCAGTTCTTCCTGGCCTGCCAGGTCTCTGTGCATAAGTCTGCTGCCAGTCTAATATTTTTACCATTGTATGTTACAGACTTCTTGTCCCAGGCTGCTTTCAGGATTTTCTCTTTGTCGCTAAGACTTGCAAATTTTACTATTAGATGATGGGGTGTGGACCCATTCTTATTGATTTTGAGGGGGATACTCTGCACCTCCTGGATTTTGATGCTTTTTCCCTTTGCCATATTAGGGAAATTCTCTATGATAATTCTCTCCAATATACCTTCTGCTCCCCTCTCTTTTTCTTCTTCTTCTGGAATCCCAATTATTTTAATGTTGTTTCGTCTTATGGTATCACTTATCTCTCGAATTCTCCCTTCGTGGTCCAGTAGTTGTTTGTCTCTCTTTTGTTCAGCTTCCTTATTCTCTTGTCATTTGGTCTTCTATATTACTAATTCTTCTGCCTCATTTATCCTAGCAGTAAGAGCCTCCATTTTTGATTGCACCTCATTAATAGCTTTTTTTATTTCAACTTGGTTAGATTTTAGTTCTTTTATTTCTCCAGAAAGGGCTTTTATTTCTCCTGACAGGGTTTCTCTAATATCTTCCATGCCTTTCTCGAGCCCGGCTAGGACCTTGAGAATCATCATCCTGAATTCTAGATCTGACATATTATCAAAGTCTGTATCGATTAGGTCCCTAGCCTTCAATACTGCCTCCTGTTCCTTTTTTTGTGGTGAGTTTTTCCGCCTTGTCATTTTGTCCATATAAGAATATATGAAGGAGCAAATGAAATACTAAAAGGGTGGCAAACACCCCAGGAAAATGTGCTTTAACCAAATCAGAAGAGACCCCAAATCTTGGGGGGGTGGGAGAAATGGGTAAAAAGAAGTTCAGAAAAGAGAAAAAAAATTTTTAAAAAGAACACAAATAAAGAAAAAATATATAAAAAAGAAAAAAATATATATATTAGACTGGTGACTAGAACATGGTCACCCACTTAATTTTGGGAGTATTTTGGTCTCTTAGAAGAAACTACCTCCCAAAATTTTAAAGAATGAAAAACATATATAAGGGTAAACACAATGAAGGGATGAAATATAATTATAAAGATGAAAAAAAATTTTTTTAATTTCTAACAAAGAAGTTGATAAGGTAAGTTGGTAGGGAGAATAAAAAAAAAAAGAAAGTGGAGAGAACTTGCTTGCGTTGGAGACTAGATCATGCCCGGTGCTAGATTTAGGGTGTATTTTGATCTATTAGTGTCACTGCCAGCGCGACAACATGACCAGGGTCGAGAGGGTAAGAGGATGGTGAAATGATGATAAGACGCAAAGAGATTAGGACAGGAGGGACACAGAGGATGATGTCCAAGCAGTGTCAACTTTATTCAGAACCATGCACCACTATATATATCTAACAGAACAAAGAAAGTGACCACCTGTATCGGTAGTAAAACAATTTCAAGGGTTCCCATTGCTACATACCAGAGGACTACGTGCAGACATCCTGACCCATATGGCAGCTCCTTAAAGGCATGTTACTATTGCTAAGAGAGATAGAAGATAGTACTAGATGTGGTTTTATGGCCCATGTAGGAGCAACAAGGTCCTGACGATCAGGGTTTGTGAAACTCTGTTCCTGATAAACTAAAGCAGGAGTCGCGTAGGCGGGTGTGGAACACATAGCTCAAACCCTTTCTCAGCACTACTCAACTTTTCCATCCTGAGGCATTTAACCTTTGGATGTCAAGGAGATGCAAGGCATGGCTTGGTTTGCTCCACACCTCAACACACTATGCGGCTTCCCACATTTTCCCCTTTTTTGTTTTAAGATCAAAGAAATACATTTGAGCTAACATATAGAGCCTTTGTTGTCTTGCATGGGCCATGCAAAGGCACCAAATAATGATTAATATGAGTAGGATTATAAACAATCCAACAAAGATCCAAAAGGAGTGTTTAAGAATATTGCCGGGATTAAAACCATGAAGCCCATCCAAAATTTGTGATACAATAGTAGTGGGATCCTCAACATCAAGTTGAGAATGACTGATGTCTGTTATGGGCTTTTGTAATTCTGCTAAGTCCAAACTAATATTACTATGAAACCAAATTCCCTGTATGTGATGTTTGACTGTGCCCCATTAATAATTTTGAGCTTTCATAGGAGTGACACAAATATGTTGGAAACCGCCATGGCATAACAACATCTAGATAATTGAGAGCCGAGATACTCCACAGCTTCCTCCAACCCATCCAAACGGCTCAGGATTTTTTGATCAATATGCTCTTGCGTAGCTAGGGCATGTGAAACATTTTTTGCAAAATTATTCACATGCTTAGCAGTGTGAATACTTTGAGACAATGCCATTGAAGACACCGTGGCTGTGGCTAGGAATGTTACTAGTGCTGCTATTCCTGCTATCAGTAGACCTAGAAAACCATTTGACTTGTTTGAGCTGCAACTGCATTTCAAGAGCAAACTGATAACCATAATTAGCATACCAAGGTCCCTCTACTTCCACAGGTAATAACATATATGGAGGCTGCATAGTTACAAACACTATCATGGGACCTGCGCCTGATGAAGGCAGAGACACAGGTAGACAATTTGTTAACACACAATGGTCACAATGGATATTATACAATAGAGGTCCCCCTTGGAAAGAGTGAGAACTATTGATCTCGAGCCCACTACCAGTAAAAAGGGTCTAGGAACACAGGCCCACAAAGTCAGATTGAAGTCTTTTGTGGCAGTATAACCGCTCCTAGCTATTTGTACTCCGATTGGTCCCAGGGCAGCGACCAGCTTCCAAAGTTCTGCATGAACTTGGAAGTTCTTGCTGTTCATGGAAGTTCATGAACTTGGAAGTTCTGGCTGTAAGAAGGGAGACGTCTTCTTCTTCCCCATCTGTTCTGGCTGTTCAACGTGAGGCGACCCATCCTCTATTGGAGACGCGAGGATTCGGCACCACCTTTCTGGAAGCCGGCGAGGGGTATCCTCATCCTGAGGAAAAACACAAACAAAACCGTGTCCTCTGTGGAGGACAGGATCAGGACCCTTCCAAGTGCCCATCAGGGGGTCTTTCCACCTAGCATAAGGAAGAGGGGGAAAGTCTGGATGCCAAAAGCATTCAGCTGCTGTGCGACCTATAACGTCGACATTCAAAAAATTTAAAACAAATAAAGTTAAGTGTAGATGCATATGAGGGAAATATTCACTGTTCCCTGTAGTATCTCCCCCTCTTTTAATTTTTTGAGATATGATTTAAGGATTCCATTAGCCCTTTCGACAATGGCTTGTCCTTGAGAATTATAGGGGATGCCCATTGAATGTTTAATCTGAAAGGTTTGGCAAAACTTTTGAAAGGCTTTTGAATTGTATGCAGAGCCATTGTCTGTTTTGATGGCTTTTGGAGTCCCCATTTGGGAGAAGGCAGAAAAGAGGTGATTTTGTACATCTACAAAACCTTCTGAGTGTGCAGTAGCGTGCACAAATCCTGAAAAGGTGTCAATAGAGACATGTATATATTTTAAACTGCCAAAAGCAGAGAACAGTGTCACATCCATTTGCCATAGGTGATTAAGCATCAACCCTCTAGGATTTACTGAATATGTAGGTAATGGATAATGAATTGGACAGGCAGGATAGCTTTTAACTCAGCTCTTTGTACTGACTTTGTAGGGTAAAATCCTTGATAAGAAGCTTTTGCGTATGGAGATTCTTTATAAATTCTTATATGTTCAGTTTTATCTGCATCCACAAAGACATTGACAGCAGTAGATAAAGGATGCATAACTATTGAGGAAGAGTCAATCAAGGGGGTAGTTGCAAAGAATTGTAGAAGTTTATCAGCTGGCAAATGGTATTTAATTTGACCAGGAAAACAAGATAATGCTATTTGCCAGTTGACATTAGATGCAAATAGAGCTTGTACCCTATCAGCTGTGAGCATAGGGATTATTAAAAAATCAGGCTCTTTTCCAGTCAAATGCATTAAATGTTGTCTTCCTTTAATTATCAATTGAGCAAATAATTCAATATATTCATTGATAACATGTAACTGGTGCAAGGCCAGGTGTATCCACTCTAAAGGCCCCTGACTTTGCCAAATAACCGCTGCTGGTAAAGATGAGGACATAAGTATAATCAGATATATAGGCAATGTAAGATCATATTGATTAACATGAGCCTGTGATAATTTCTCATTGACCATTTGCAAAGCTTTCAGGAGATAGAGTTCCTTCCGAAGAAGGGGAACTATCTCCCTTTAAAGTATCAAAGAGAGTTTTCAGGTCATCAGCAGTAATATGTAAAAAAGGTCTTATCCAATTAATATCCCCCATAAGTTTTTGGCAATCATTTAATGTTTTGAGGGACTGAGATCTCATGGTATTCTTTTGAGGCCAAATCTTTTTATTTTCAAAGATAAAGCCCAAATAATCAAAAGGCTCCATTTTTTGCACCTTTTCTGGAGCGACAACTAACCATTGGTTTAGTCATTTCTTTGCTAACAGATTTTAACAAATAACACGAGCTTATCTGACTTTCAGTAAATTTCAAAGTTTCACATTTACTGCTGTTAACTTAAAAGACATGTATATCTTAATTAAACCAACAAACTTAGTTTAAATACTGACTTACGTTCCACCTGGGCCCACTCCACTTTGAATGTTTACCTGAGACACGGATGGGAAGATCTGGAGTGGGGGGGTGTTAGGTCCAGGGGGTGCTCTTTTTGCTCCTTGACAGTGAAGAGAGAAGGAGCCATGGTGCATGGTCTAGAGGCTAGTCATGCAAGCCCCATGCACATTGGTGCAGAAACATGAGAAGAGGGAGACAGAAGAAACAAAGTGCTACCAGAAGGCAGAGAAAGGATTCCCGGCTTTAGAGCTCATAAGCCCCAACAGAGGAGCAGATGCCATGCTTTCCCATCAGCAAGGAGGGAGGGGTTAGGCAGTCCATGTTGGGCCAGAGAAGACATGAATTTCCCTGAAACAAAGGGAGTTTCGGCAGCTTCTTGGGAATGTTCCTTATGGTCTCTGTCTCGAGTTAGACTAACCCCAGTTAGCTCCGCTTATAGCCATTAACACGGGAAATGAGTGAGGGAGAAGCCCCCACACCTATTAGGAGAAACACAGAGAGATAAAGTCAGAGTCCCCTTTGCTAGGAATGGCCCAGCAACCTGGGTTTACTAGAAGAAGGCTTATTTATGTAATTACCATCTGATATGTCAGGAGGAAGTTTACTAGTTGACTCATTTCGGCAAACACATTCTGTAAAAGGCCCTTAGGTTGGGGTCCTGGTGTAGAGCAATGAAGGCCTAGGTATGTGCAATGAAGGTGTCCTAGGTCCATTTGCCCTGTTTCCTGCAGAGGAGATCTAACTGATAAATCCCACTGAGGCTATGCAGTGTTACAGGAGCTCAGTCCTTTCCTAAGTTTTGCAATCCAAATTATTTCCAGTGGGTTAAAAGGCATCCCAAGGTAGAGTCCTTGGGAACTGAAGAAGCCTACTGAGGCCATGCTCCCAGAAAAGTAAAGAAGGTCCATTACCAAATCCCCCCCTGACTCCTGGGTGGCGTCCCATGCAGGATATGTCAGAGGTTCCCATGTGTCAAAAGCAACCAGAGGCATCCCTCAAGATATCACTATTGATCACAATCCTGCCTTCCGTGGGAAGGCATTCCTGCCATAAAAGGCCCTGGAGGGGCGCCAGTGTCCCTCCTCTTCCCCATCGCATCCTAGGCTGCTGATGGGTGGCTGATGAATGGACCAAAACACTGTGCCATGTCATGCCATCATCTGTCCTGAAGACTGCATACTGTTTTGCCATTTTAACCCATGGAAATACTAGAAAAGTTTTTTGTTTGCAAGGGGAAGTTACCCAATTTTGTAGCTTTAAGTAGTTAGTAGAAGACACTGACAAGAAACAGTAAAGACTGAAATCCATCATGGTCTATGTAACATTCCAACACATGTGGTCCTTGCAGCCAACTTCCCTAGGAAACGGTCCCCGGTTGCATTTTAATTCAGTCGGGTACTGGTTTCGGCCGGCTCCCAATGGAGGTCTCGCAGCCAGAAGTGGCTAGACCAGGGATGTGGAGGGAATCACATTAGATCAATCAGGAGGAAACCTCACATGGGAGTCTTAAGATTGGCAGCCGTCCTGGTGACTTAGGTGGCTGTCCCATGCCCAAGAGAGATAACTTTATATAAGAAAAGAAATAAAGAGAGGGCATCAAGTTTCTGGGCCTTATTACCATTCCAGCCAGGGTACTAACTTACAGCCAAAAGGCAGACGCTCTCCTCCCCGTAGAGTAGCCTCGGGCTAGAGGATTACAGCCTGAGCAATGGACATGCAAGTGTTCCAATAAGACCAAAATTGCCCTTGAAATGAGACTAAAGGAAGAAGAGAGAAAGTACTCACCAATTTTTCACCGAAGCTCAGAGTCAAAATATAAAGACTCACAGTCCCATTTGGGTTGCCAAATGATGAAGTTCTAGAACCTAGGTGAGGTTCGGTGGGGTGAGGTCCAGAGCCGATGGCTAAGAAAGAATTCTTAAGACATCTCTGGTGCAAAAAAGGTGGTTTATTAAAGCATGGGGACAGGGCCCGTGGGCAGGAAGAGATGCTGCCTTTAACTTTTCCTGAGGTAAGGGCCACTGATCCACCCATACAGGGTCATTAGTTTTCCATTCAATCGGCAGGCATGGGGGATATTCAGTGGCCCTGGGGAAAACCCAAACCGGCGGGAGAGGTTTATACATTAATCCGAAGCGGTTGTGGGTCACCTGTAAGTCTTTTCCCAGTCCTTTGCCAGGGATATATCCCATTTTGCTCATGAGTGTCATTACCACAGAGGATTGTTGGGGCACAGAAAGGGGGGCAGAATTAAGAGTAACTCCCATATCTGTTAAAACATTTCTTCCCCACAAGTTAAGATCAATGTCGAGCACAAAAGGTTGGAAAGTGCCATTATGTCCCTCTGACATAGACCAATTTAAAAAGGTCGCACTTACTTGGGGGGAGTGAGTCTGGCCAACTCCCTTAATTGGTCCTATAAAAGCTTGACCTTGAATAAACAAGGTCATGTAGGGTTTATCAGAAGAAATTAATTGAGCTCAACAAATATCAGTTGATCCGAATCCTCCAGTGCCCCTTTTTCCTTTAATAGCTGGGTTTTTTGTTTCAGTGCGAGGCATAATGATCAATTGTGCTATGGGCACTTGCGGCTGTACTTGTAAAATTCCCCCCTTTAAAGTGACCACTATTTTGATTTCTCCTGTATAGTCCTTGAAGGGCCAAAGTGACGCCATTCAAGGAAGCAGCCCTTTTGCTGTTTACATTAAGCTGAAGACATTCGAAAGCAGTTCCCACATACGCAAATAAAGGATGGGACAAGAACCAATAGAAATGGTTCCTACATATGCAAATAAGGAATCGGACCTAAACCAATAGAGGGTGATTCTCCATATGTATAGGAGGGACCAAGTGTGAGCCAATCGGGGTTATTGCCCTATATGCTAACAAAGGATAGAAAACCACCAGTAAGGAAAAACTCCCTGTCAACAGTTTTTCCTAACTGACCAACCCTCCTCGGAAAACACAGCTTAAGTCACCTCAGACACCAATCATTTTCAAGGTCACCTACACATGTAACTATGTGACTATGTACTTTTTGCGTGTAAAATTGCCTATATAATCTCTGTAAAATTCCAGCGGGTGCCTCCTCCTGAACTCCACTGCGTCAGTGTGTAGGATGAGGCCGAGCTGCAGCCCGCCTGAATAAAGCCTTGCTTTTGCATTTTGGAACGTCTGGCTCTCGGTGGTCTTTTTGGTGGTAGTCTTATGATCTGGGCATAACAGTCCTCATCAACCACTCCAGGGTGCACAATCAAGCCATTCATAGTCCAGCTAGATCGTCCCAATAATAAGCCCCAGGTTCCCTTTGGAAGCAACCTCCATATGCCTGTTGTAATTGCTTTAGGGAGCTCTCCTCCTTCAATATATAAGGTAGTATCAGGAGCCAAATCTAATCCTGCACTGGAGGGGGTACCACGGTGTACTTTGTCGATCCCTGGGAGGTCGGAGCTGTTGGCCCTGACACTGGCAATTGAGGAATCATGGCTGCTATTGTTTGCTGGGGCTGCAGCGAGCCCCTTTTCAAGTTTCCCGGAATGATATTACCAAATTTATCCTTCTGGGATCGGCATTCATTAGCCCAATGAAAGCCTCTTTGACATTTAGGACACAAAGAAGTAGGGAGAGGCTTTTTCCCCAACGTGGGTGTAGAGCATGTGATCTGAGGGCATTATGCCTTAAGGTGGCTGGGCTGGCCGCATCGGAAACAGAGTCGTTTCGGATTTCCTCCTTTCTGCATCATTCGTTTTTGCATCTCAGGTGGGGATATTCTCCACAGGGCTGCTGCAAGAGTGACACCCTGTATATAGGAGGATCCTATCTCAGCACACAAGCGAATGTAATCTTCTAAAGTGCCCGTTTTTTTCCAAGGGCAGATAGCCGCTTGACAGGCAGAATTAGCATTTTCAAAGGCCAATTGTTTTACTATAATGGTGCCGGCTTCACTATCTACCACTATACCACCCACAGCTTTTAAAAGTTGACCCACAGCTTTTAAAAGTTGAGCCACAAAGTCCTGATAAGGCTCATCATCTTTATAAGGGACCCAGACTGTAGGTGTTCCATTAGTGGAAATCCTTTTAGAGACATTTTTTCTCCCATTTCAGGATTTCTGAATGGATACGTTTGTGTCTCTGCATTGCTGAGGGATATTGTTTGAATTCCTGTGGAAATGCCACTGGTACAAAGTCCTCTTCCGGGGGTCTGAACCTCTAAACTATGGTGGGAAAGGGATTGTAAAGGTCCCAGAGGAGCAGAAGCGAAGAAGACCTCACAGTCATCCTCAAGAGGTGCATCATCCTGGGAGAAATCAATGCCTCCATTCTCAAGTAAGGGTGGTGCAGTAGACACAACAGGAAGAGTCATCCCATTTTTATTAAGACCACAGGATGCAGGTCAAGATCCTGCAATACTCTCTATGAGTTCTGGTGAAGGAGGAGGAATGCCAGGCTCAAGGTGTTCATACACCTTTTCCTGAACCTCCTGAACCTCAATTACTAAATCATATAGAGGCTCTTGTGAAGCAAGTGAAATTAAGTCTATAGAATACTGAGGATCTAATGTTTCTCTAATTTTCTCCCATATCTCCATTGTTCCCTCTGGACAGGTGGAGGATCCTCTAATCTTGATCTGATTTTTATTTTCCTGTTCTACCTTTTGCCAGGCTCCTAAACTCACTGTGCCTTCCTTAGGAAACCAAGGGCACAGTTTTGAGACTGTTTCAAAGAACTGCTGCAGGGTCTTCTTTGTTACTCTGGATCCCTGCTTTCTCATGAGAGCCTGTATAGCCTTCAGAGAGAGGCTTTGTTCCACAGAGTGACCTTGCCCCATAATTTTTTACTCCTGTTGGGGCCCTGAAAAACCCGGGCTCCTCTTACCTGAGATTTGGTAACTCTTTACCTGAAAGCGCGCTCCACATGAACGTACTCACGTCCCTGTTCAGGCGCCACTTGTCGCTGCCAGCGCAACAACACAACCAGGGTCAAGAGGGTAGGAGGATGGTGAAATGACAATAAGATGCAAAGAGATGAGAATAGGAGGGACACAGAAGATGATGTCCAAGCAGTGTCAACTTTATTCAGAACCATGCACCACTATATATATCAGAACAAAGAAAGTGACCACCTCTATCAGTAGTAAAACAGTTTCATGGGTTCCCATTGCTACATACCAGAGGACTACATGCAGACATCCTGACCCATATGGCAGCTCCTTAAAGGCAGGTTACTATTGCTAAGAGAGATAGAAGGCAGTGGTTTTATGGCCCGTGTAGGAGCAACAAGGTCCTGACAATCAGGGTTTGTAAAACTCTGTTCCTGATAAGCTAAAGCAGGAGTCGCATAGGCGGGTGTGGAACACAGAGCTCAAACCCTTTCTCAGCGCTACTCAACTTTTCCATCCCGAGGTGTTTAACCTTTGGATGTCAAGGAGACGCAAGGCAGGGCTTGGTTTGCTCCATAACTCAACACACTATGCGGCTTCCCACATATTAGAAGAAGTTGTACTCCAAATTTTTTGGAAGAAAAAACCCTATGTGTATACAAAGAATAAAGTTAGGTACAATGAAGGATAAAATATGACTATAATAATAAAGGTTCAAAAAAGATTTTTTTAAGAAAGTTATTCAGATAAACTAGTTAAAAAACATTAAAAGAGGAAAGGGTAAAAGTTAAAAAAAAACTAGCAGAAGAGAAAAAAAAATTTTAATTAATTAACTTTGCAAGACTAAAGATTCATGGGGAGAAAGCCATGAATTCCATGCGTTGCTTTTTCCTCCTCTGGAATTCCGCTGTTCTCCTTGGTAAGTGAACTTGGCCTTGTCTGGATTTCTTGTAGATCTTCTGGGGGAGGGGCCTGTTGTAGTGATTTTCAAGTGTCTCTGCCCCAGGCAGAATTGCTCCACCCTTACCAGGGTCCGGGCTAAGTAATCCCCTCGGGTTCGCTTTTGTTCCCTGAACGATTTCTGTAGATTTCTGGAGGACGGGAATGAAAATGGCAGCCTCCCAATCTCTGGCCCAGAGAAGCTGAGAGCTCGGGGCCCCACTCTTCAGTGCGCCTTCAGAGAAAAGCGCTCAATCACTCCCATCTCCCCAGCCTCCGGCTATGCTCCAAGGTCACCCAGGTTGTGACCAAGTGTCTCTGTCTCTGGCATAGAGCCCCACCTGGAGTCTCTGAACCCCACAGATCCCTGGGCTCTCCCAGGTCGGAGTCTCCCCAGATCTTGTGGGGACCCCACGCACAGAGCACCAGCCTGTGTCACGGATTATGGTTCAAGGTAACCCCGAGTTGAGAGTTCACTCCTCGGCTCTGTCTCCACAGCCGGCTTCCCTGCTCTAATACCTGTGAGCTCTGCGACACTCAGACACCCCCGATCCTTCTGTGACCCCGCGGGACCTGAGGCCACGCTGTCCCTGCAAGGTCTTCACCCCAGTTTAGCCTCTGGAGCGATGTCCCTCCGTGGAGCAGACTTTTTAAAAGTCCCGATTTTGTGCTCTGTTGCTTCGCCGCTTTCTGGGAGCCGGCCCCTCACCCCATGGTCTATCTTCCTGTTGCTTTGGATTCACTTCTCCGCTGGTCCTACCTTTAAGAATGTGGTCAATTTTCTGTTTCTAGAATTGCTCTTCTTCTCTTCGATCTCCTTTTGGATTTGTAGGTGTTTAGAATGGTTTGATAAGCTATCTAGCTGATCTCCTGCTGCCTGATGTCATCTCAGCCTGCGACATCTCCGCCGTCTTGACTCCTCCCCCAGTACATCACTTTTTATGGGTTATAAATTTTGGAAAAAAACCTCTTACAATTAATATTTATTAATAAAAATGTTAATAGAAGAAAACTATGTCACTGAAAATGTCTGTATCCTAAATCATAAACAGATGCGTGTGTGTACATATGCAACACTTAGTAGCTGTCTTATTCATCAGTAGATACGTGGGAACTCCATATCCACAAAGTTCTGTGCAATCAAAGAATCTCCTCATTCATTGACAACTCTGTGGATTTCTAGCTTGATGAATCCTAATACACCTGAACCCTTCTTAGAGAATAACTTATTAGGCAAAAATTCATGAGAACTTGCATTTTTTCAAATAAGATTTTTTGTTTTCTTTGGGTAAATACTATCTAGTGGAAGATATGGTATTTCAATTTCTAATTTTTTTAAAAGATTTTATATATTTATTTGTCAGAGAGAGAGGGAGAGAGAGCAAATGAGCACAGGCAGACAGAGTGGCAGGCAGAGGCAGGGGGAGAAGCAGGCTCCCTGTCAAGCAAGGAGCCCAATGCGGGACTCGATCCCAGAACGCTGGGATCATGACCTGAGCCGAAGGCAGCTGCTTAACCAACTGAGCCACCCAGGCATCCCTCAATTTCTAATTTTTAACAGGAAACTCTGTACTGTTTTTCCTAGTAGCTGCCCTAGTTTGTATTCCCACGTGGTGCACAAGACTTCCTTTCCTCCACATCCTTGCCAACACTTGCTGTGTCTTGTGTTTTTTATTTTATCCATTCTGACAGGCGTGAGGTGACAGCTCACTGTGGTTTATATTTGCATTCCCTGATGATGAGTGATGTTAAGCATCTTTTCATGTTTCTGTTGACCATATGTATGTTGCCTTTGGAAAAATGCCTATTCAGCTCTTCTGTCCATTTGTAATTGCATTTTTTTACTTGGTGCTGATTGTATCCATTCTTTATACATTTTGGATATTTGTTGCAGAAAACTGAAAATCAGATCAGCAAGAGATCAAGGTACACTTGGAGAAGTAGGAGTACCAAATTTATTTCACGTGGTTGGACCCAGATGAGCTCATGCTCGAAACTCTGGGCCCTGGGCAAGGGGGTCACAAGGCTTTCACAGGGGACTGCAGGCAGTTAGGTCCCCAGGGCTATGCTGACTGCTGGGAGGTGGGTTTAAACTGGGGGAACAGAGGCTTCTTTGGGTAGGAACAGGAGTGCAGGGAGCCTGTGGCAAGAAGCCTTTTTACAGAAGCAGAAAGGGCTGGTTAGCTCTTGCTGCCAGTAGGGCTTCTACTTATCTCTACCTTATTGTTAGTAGCTTGCCATTTTCTGGGGCCTCCTGGCCTGGACCTGCTCTGGGTCATTTTCTGCTTTATATTAACCCCTTATCAGATAGATCATTTGTAAATATCTTTTCCCATTTAGAAAAATATTCATCCAGTGGTGGATGGACCCAAGTGTCCACCACTGGATGAATGAATCAAGGAGATGGGACATATCTGTACAATGTACATATTTGTACATATATGTACAGTGTACATATATGTACAATATAATATTCATTAGCCATAAAAAGGAACAAGATCTTCCCATTTGCAAAAGCATGATGGACCCAGAGGGAATAAGGCTAGGTGAAATAAGGTAGAGAAAGACAAATATATGATTTTATTCATATGTAAAATTTAAGAAGCAAATGAAAAATAGACAGAAAATACTCTTTTTTTTAAAGATTTTTTTTAAATTTATTTGACAGACGGAGATCACAAGTAGGCAGAGAGGCAGGCAGAGAGAGAGGGGGAAGCAGGCTCCCCGCCTAGCAGAGAGCCTGATGTGGGGCTCAATCCCAGGACCCTGAGATCATGACCTGAGCCGAAGGCAGAGGCTTTAACCCACTGAGCCACCCAGGTGCCCCTACAGAAAATACTCTTAAACAGAAAAGACTGGTGGTTCCCAGAGGGAAATCAGGTGGGGGCGGGGGGATGTTGAAATAGATAAAAGAGAGGAAGAGTTCACTCCTCTTCATGAGCACTGAGTAATGTACAGAATTGATGAACCATTATATTGTACCCCAGAAACTAATATAAAACTGTATATTAACTATACTTCAAAAAATTCATGAAAACACATGATTTCAGAATAGTAGTACCTTTCCAGGAATGGACAGCGATCCCTGTACTGATGGATCAAAGACTACTCCAAACTTTGCTGTCACAGAGAGGCAAGGCGAGGGGTTCAATGCTTGGAGACCCTTTGCCCTTCTTTATGGGTCTTTCAGGATAATCACAAATCCTTAACACTGTTTCTCAACAAGGTGTCTTACTAAAACCAGGAGGATCTGTTTCCAGCAAAGACACAATATGCTAATCTTCCTGTTCTACTGGTTCTGCCAAACATAGCCTAGGGGACAATGCATCCATCTCTTAGGTCACTGGGCAGCTGTTGGGGCTAACAAAGCTTTGGGGAAGGCCCCTCCCTTGGCATTCCAACAGCAGAGTGGGGAGTAGGGCAGAGCATCTTATTTTACCTAAGAGTGAGAATTTTTTCCCTTAAATTGGACAGCTACAAATGGAAGAAGGAAACTTGACCATTCTCTTACACCATACACGAAGATAAACTCAAAATGGATAAAAGATCTCAATGTGAGGCAGGAATCTATCAAAATCCTAGAGACGAACATAGGCAGTAACCTCTTTGACATCAGCCATAGCAACTTCTTTCAAGACAGGTCTCCAAAGGCAAAGGAAACAAAAGCGAAAATGAACTTAAGGGACTTCATCAAGATCAAAAGCTTCTTCACAGCAAAGGAAATAGTCAACAAAGAGGCAATCTATGGAATGGGAGAAAATATTTGCAAATTACACTACAGACAAAGTGCTGATATCCAAGATCTATAAAGAACTCCTCAAACTCAACACTCAAAACACAGATAATCACATCAAAAAACTGGCAGAGGACATGAGCAGACACTTCTCCAAAGAATACATACAAATGGCTAACAGACACATAAAAAATGTTCATCATCATTAGCCATCAGGGATATTTAGATCAAAACCACATTGAGACACCACCTTACACCAGTTAGAATGGCCAAAATTAACAGGACAGGAAACAACTGTTGGCAAGGATGTGGATAAAGGGGAACCCTCTTATACTGTTGGTGGGAATGCAAGTGGTGCAGTCACTTTGGAAAACAGTGTGGAGGTTCCTTAAGAAATTAATAGAGCTACTCTATGGCCCTGCAACTGCAGGGTATTTACCTACTGGGTATTTACCCCAAAGATACAGATGTAGTGATAAAAAGGGCCATCTGTACTGCAATGTTCATAGCAATAATGGCCACAGTCACCAAACTGGGGAAAGAGCCAAGATGCCCTTCAACAGATAAATGGATAAAGAGATGGTCCATATATACAATGGAATATTATGCCTCCATCAGAAAGTGGTTTTATTTTTATTATGTTGACATTTAGTGACCATAAAATTATTAGAGTTCTGAATATACTAGATGAATATATTTATCAATGCATACAAAAGTATACCCCCTGTTGAATTTAACTGGCCAACATTTTTTACAGTTCTATAGAATTTTAAATGATTTTAAGAAATATCAAAAGTATTTGTACACACACATGAACACATGTGTGAACACATGCATGCACATATGTGTGTTGTATGGACAGAAGGTATACCCTAGTGTGTTCATCCTGTTTCTCAAAATAAATCTTGGGTATAAATCTCAGCTCCTGATAGACACTTCTTTGCAATACTCTTTTTCTTATCAGTACAGCATTTGTTCTGTCACTGTGACCTTGGCCCTATTTATCAGACACTGTTTCTTACACAGTATACCCTTCACCCATCAAATACTTGCCAAATAAAAATAAATAAATCCATGGTAATTTTCATCATTTATTAATACATTACTACGTAGGGGGAGCCTGGGTAACAGAAAAAATTGGTTTTGGTGAAAGTTTTGGAAAATGCACTTTAACCAAAAATGAAAAATATTTTACTGCTGAAATTTTAAATCTGTGGCCTGTCGATCAACAAGTATTTAATAAATAGGAGCCTTCTCATTTTTTATCTTCCAGTAAAGGGAACCATTATATTTAGGTATCATACACATTATGTACATATAATTTTACATACATATAACAGCAGGTATTTTTGTATGATTTTAATTTGCATCACACACACATTATACACACTGTTGGTGGGAATGCTGTAAGTAACAGCACTAAAAATGTAAGAACTAACTTTCAGGTCTTCCTAACCTGAGATTTACATCTTTGCATTTTTAGGGATCATGAGACTGCCACACAGAGGTATTGACTTGTGTCTTGTTTGTTTTTTTTTTTTTTTTAAGATTTTTTTATGTATCTGAGAGACAGAGAGGAAGGGAGCAAGCACACAGAGGGAGAGGGAGAAGGAGAAGCAGACTCCTCACTGAGCAAGGAGCCTGATGCAGGACTGGATCCCAGGACCTGGAAATCATGACCTGACTAGAAGGCAGTTGGTTGCTTCAGCAACTGATCTTGAGTTCAACCAGATTTCTGTTTACAAGTAAAAGTCTAAACGCTGCTACATGCAGATAATTTCAAATCAATCTAACAATTGTAATTTTTTAAAGTGTCACTATCATTGGGCCAAATAAAGTGCAGGTTTCTAGGGATATTTCTATCAATAATAGAATGCTACAAAGATGGGCAAAAAATATTTAATAGAATTGCTCTGAGTAATAGGTTATAAAAAAAACAGGTGAAGGTCACTTCTCTGGTACCACATTATTTCATTAATTTAGAGAAAATACTGTGTGCCCCACTACACTTTTTTTTTTAAACAAAATTTTAGATGGTGTGTATACTCAGGAAATA
>ML099088.1:0-13686 GCA_003697995.1 Taxidea taxus jeffersonii
GTGATGATCCCTGCTCATCAGGGAGCCTGCTTCTCCCTCTCCCTTTGTCTGCCACTCCCCCTGCTCGGGTTCGCTCTCCCTCCCTGTGTCAAATAAGTAAATAAAATCTTTAAAAAAATGATCTTTCTTCCTCCCTTTCCACAGCCTCATTTCCCCTATGGGCGGGGGGCGGGGGGATAAAGCTTTGCCTTCGGAATGTGTCTTAAAGTGTTCAAAGCTCAGCTCTTCCCCCATGATGTTGGGCAAGTTACTGCTCTAAACGTCTTTCATCATCTGTAAAAAAGGTTGATGAAGATGATGAGGGCAACTCCAGAGATGACGGTGATGACGTCACCTACCTCCTCGGGCGGCAGGGCAGGAGGGGGCCCCGGTCAAGTGTTTGGCTCAGGGCCCAGCACTGTGGGTGCCGCACTTTGGTTAGGCGTCACCTCCGTTCTTGCCAGTTTTCTGTCCCGCGCTTCTATCCGGGCTACCTCCAGCCCCAGAGACTCTGCCCTGACACCCTGCAGGTTGGGCTCTTTGTCATCAGAAGCCCCTGCCCAGCCTGCACGTGGGCCAGCTGGAGTGGGCTAGTGTCGTTTGTAGAGACGAGGGCCACAGCAGACACAGTGGCTGCCCCGCCGCCATCCCGCAGATCACTCGGCCATTGGGCTGCACGCCCACTCCCAGTGAGCTCCGACCCTGAGAGCCAGCGCTCGCAGTGGCATGCGGGCAGATGTTCAACCACCACCACGGAGACGGGGAGCCTCACTTTGCAATGTGAGCCGACTTCCATAGTGGAACTACTCCCACCTGATTTCAGACTATCGATGTGAGGTTAACTAGCTCGCAAAATCCCTAACAATTTAACCCCCAAACCCCATGAGCCATCACAAGCGGGGCCTGTACGCTGGAGGCATTTCTGTCTGTCTCTTAGAAAGGCTGCATCTTCACTGCCAGAATCTGCTTTGCCTGGACCCAAGGAGGACAGGAAGTCTCTGGGCATTTATGCCACTGCTCACCGCCCATCCTAGTAGCCCTTAACCAAGGACTGATGGGTGTAGAGGCATAAGTCCCCCAAATCCCTCACCAACAAGTGTGACGCATGATATCTCCAGTTTCCCTGGGAATTAGTTCGAATTATCTGTGTGGCACTCTGCTGGATACCGTGACTTTGCTCACCTTCCTCCCTCCCCAGCCCTATTTCCCCACTTCCTGTTAGTGTTTCCTGAGGACCTTTCCAATATGTCACTTTCACACAACTCCTCGTCCCAGAGTCTTCTTCTAGGAACCAAACTACGGACAGTGCTTAAGAGCTTACACTCTAGGGACGCCTAGAGTGTCGTGGCTCAGGGTGGCTCAGATGGTTAAGTGGCTGCCTTTGGCTCAGGTCATGATCCCAGCGTTCTGGGATCGAGTCCCACATTGGGCTCCTTGCTCGGCAGGGAGCCTGCTTCTCCCTCTGCCTCTGCCTGCCTCTCTGTCTGCCTGTGCTCCCTCTCTCTCTCTCTCTAACAAATAAATAAATAAAATCTTTAAAAAAAAAAAAAGCTTACGCTTTAAAGCTCTGAGTTCAGATCAAGACTCTGACACAAGCTGTGTGACTTTGGGACAGCTACTTAAACTTCCTGAGTCTACATTTCTTCATCTATCAATGGGCCCAAGAAGTCCCTCCTGACAAAACTGTTTGTTGGGAGAATGAAAAGATAAATCCCCTAAGGGGCTTAGTGCAGTCAGCATATATATCTTCCATATATGCTGCTGTTATTAAAGAGAATGTCTGAACTGACTTCCAGGTCAGAGATTCACTTGGAATCATGGACGGCTGAGCCCTCCCACCAAGTAGGGCTGTGTGATGTCCTGAGCTGTACCTAAGCTTGCACTGATGTTGGCAATCAGTGTTTAGGCTCCTCGGCTCTCCTTTCCTGGATCAGGCCACCCTCCATCTTTCTGCACTGCAGAGGGAATGGGGTTCCTGGAAGGGCTCTGGTCCCCTTGACCAGCTCTGGGATCTAGAAACCCCAGCAGGCCTTGCTTCTGACTCTCCCCAAACCTGAACAACCAGACAAGGCTCAATGGAAGGCAGCAAGCAATTAGGATACCCAGAAGGGATGTACCCAGCCCCTTGATTCATGATCCAATCAGCGTCTTTGCCCCACTGTCTCCAACATCTTGTGCCTGAAAAGAGTAGATGTTTGCCCACGAAAGGTGAAGTGAGCACTCAAAGTCGAGAGGCAGAATGGACTAGTAACATCTCTTCCCAAAAGCTTTCAGGTAAACTTCTACCCAGACTCTTGGACATATATATCACACCAAGGTCAATGGCACCAATTTTAGACATCATTTTTAAGTAAAGAATCCTAAACTTGGAAAAGCTCTATATGTAAGGAGAGTGCAGCCTGTTTAGCCTGTTGCTTTGTATAAAATTGATACATAATACATTTTAATGAATGAGTTAAGGTATTATTGTATCATTGTAAAATATTGGAAAGCACCTTGCTCTGAATAGTTAAACACAAAACAATAAATGTTATGAGACTGACTTTTGATTAAAAAATGGCTATTAAGGGGCCCGTGGGTGGCTCAGTTGTTTAAGGGTCTGACTCTTGGCTTCAGTTCAGGTCATGATCTGAGAGTCGTGAGATGGACCCCCATGTCGGGCTAGTGCTCAGCGTGGAGTCTGCTTCAGATTCTCTCTCTCCCTCTCCATCTGCCCCGCCCCGTTTCACCTGCACATGTATATGCACGTGCTCTCTCTCTCAAATAAAGAAATAAATCTTTTTTTAAAAAGTGGCCATTAAAAATTACATTTGTAAAAACTATAAAAAATGTGAAAAGGTTTATGAAGCAAAGTGAAACAGATTTTAAGCTCACAACTTAATTTTTTTAAATATACAAAGAAAAAACACTGAAAGTGTACACGGGTTCCTTTTCCTTCACATCTTCACCAACACTCATTGTTTCCTGTGGTTTTTATTTTAGCCATTCGGACAGGTAGGAGGTGACATGTACAGAATTGTTGAGTCACTATACTGTATGCTACAGCTGATATAACGCTGTGTGTTAATTATACTGGAAATAAAATTTGTAAAGGTTTAAAAAAAGAACACAACACCATAAACGCTGGGGAAAAAATGTGCCACAGCAGGAAATACTTAACTAAAATATGGTCTATGTAAGCAGAGGAATATTATGCAGCCACTGAAAACCGACTGTATAAAAAGTATGAAATGGTATCTGTCTACGGGATGACAACACAGCTCGAAGCTTAATTATTGCTCATGTATATAAATTACACCTATAATTTCTTAGCAGAATATCAAATGCATGATTTGCGAAGAGCCCAACTATGTAAAACTAAACCAACTTAAAAACGTATGCATTAAAAAAAAACTCTGACTATGATAAATTGTTAAAAATAATCATATTTGGGCTGCAATCCTCAAGTGGCTTACTTTCTTTTCCTCCTTTATGTTCTACATTTCCTCTAATTACGGAGAATTACTTTTATAATAAGCAGTGTCTTTGATTGATTGGTTGAGTGACAACAGCAACATGTATACACAAACACACATGCACGCAGATGAAGTAAGGCATGGAAAGCAATGGAGAACGTTACTATTCAAACACTTTTCTTTTCTTTTTTTTTTTTTTAAGGATTTGTATTTATTTATTTGACAGACAGAGATCACAAGTAGGCAGAGAGAGAGAGGAGGAGGAAGCAGGCTCCCTGCCGAGCAGAGAGCCCGATGAGGGGCTCGATCCCAGGACCCTGGGATCATGACCTGAGCCGAAGGCAGAGGCTTTAACCCACTGAGCCACCCAGGCGCCCTCAAACACTTTTCTCTTTTAATGGCTTCCAAATTCGTTTCCTAATAAGGCTAAATCACAGCCATGATCTATGGCAGGTAGCAGCCCAGCCTAACCAGAGAATTGACTCCAGTGATAAATTCCCAAGCCATGGTTACACTTTGGCTGTCACTTCAGCTCTGGCAGCATGAGCTAGGGACAGCAGCTGGGCAATAAGTCATGCAATTCAAGAGCAAGAGAATTCAGAACTCTACGCTCACTGAAAATCCTGACAATTCGGTCTTCCTTGCCTGTGCAGTCGCTCCATGCATTCGTGGGCTTGCCAAAGCTTACCTTGGAAATCACATTTCCTCTCTGCTATGTATTATAGCATTCTCTAAGTTCAAGTCCATTGTTTCCAATTGAATTTTGCTTGTTAATGGCAATATGTTCAGGTAAGTATGTTCTTGCTAAGGTATTAGAAAAACCAGCTCAACGGAGGCCCATCGATTCATCACCCGGTACATGTCTTTCCATGAACCACCATTTGAAAGCATGAAGGAAAATCTAGGGCATCATCGAACAAGACAGCACCCACACCCTGAGGCAACTCCTATCACAAGAAAAAGGTAGCATGCATTCTGAGTAATATCCATTCATCTATATTCTGGGTGGCATCATGAGACATACATGTCAACAACCTCTAGTGGTCTTTTGAATGTTACCACTTTCCAGAGAGCTTCCTCAATTGGAGGCTGTAGCCTGGCATCTGCAAAGACACAGGTATCTTTCTTTATTCTTCCTTCTTCCCTGATACAGAGGGCAGGATGCCTTTTTAATACCTCACTTGCTAACACATGAGGATACAGTATATAAAATCTGCCATCTGGCTCTTTCTTTTTCTGATGAAGCCATTTACATTTTCTTAGTATAATTAGTATCGCACAGTAACTTGTCAATATTCTTCTGCCAGGGCACCAGACAGCAGTTTAAGTATACCTGAAACTTTGATGATTTATTTGGTGCAGCATGCTTTCAAGCGCTGGTGAGGGATAATTACCAGGGAGATTATTACATGGTGTTGGGTTAATTAAATATGATAAAGCCATTTGCCTGTGACATGATGGGTCTGTTTCAATCTAAAGGATATAAAATGGTCAGACTCGTCAAAGGCAACATGGTGACCCCACAGAAGATTAGACCTAACCAAAATAGAATCCTGCTAATGATGTTTCTGAATCGGATGTTCCATCTCGATTTCACTAGCTGTCTTTTTAATCAGAGAGATGTCATTACAATGATCACTCTTGAACATTTGTGCCCAGCCCTCATGAGAAAGCAGGGACCTTCAAGCTACCTTGAAATGTTGGCAAAATACAAAATATTAAAAGTGTAAAAGGGAGTCTGCTGACACTGAGTTGCTTTTGATCTTCTGTGTTAGACTGAATCAGAGTCAGTCTTAATTGAGGACAGCCTGCTGGGCAAGGGAGGTGAGAAACAAGAGGAGGTAAGAGACTGATGTCCGGTGGCTGGGGAACATCTCCTTCCTCTAGTAGAGATATCACTGGGCTGTAAAAAGAGCTAAGCACTAGGCTGAAAGTGTGATAGACACAGCTCTGCAGACAGTGTTTTCTATTTTAATTTTAGAGCAGCAAGAACAGAGATTAGTACTCTACCATATTGTTGAAGACAAAAAGTACTGTGTACTCTGAACATGAATGGCCGGATGCTGCCATGCTATGGTAATAACATGGCAATAAAATGGAAATTATCTCCATTGCTGAACCTCCATTTCCTTGGCACAGTGGACGGATACAACTGCTGCAAAGTCTACAGTGGCCGAAATGATCAATTCAGTCGAATGCACATTAAGTCCATTCCCCCGAATATCAATAAAACTAATTGCTAGAATGACTGACCAGGTGATTTGCAATCAGTAGGTATCTACTGAGGCCTCCCATGTGCCGGTCACTGTAGGAAACAAAATAAACAAACACCTTATGAAACTGTTCCAGTCAATAGTAAGAGATACCTTGCAGCTTGATTGAGAAAAGAAGACATATGTTGCATGATTGTGTAGCAAAGAGAAGCACTTGCAACCGCCACAAGGAAAATCAATCCACTTATTCGGTATTTAGACAACTTCCATGAGAAAGCCGTTCCTCCTGATAGCTTCCCTCATCTCCCTGCTGCACCGTCATCCGTAACCCATCTCACACCCTCTACTGGGACTGAGCTGATCTCCTTGACTTCTCCCTCTCTCCTCACTCCCTTCCTCTTCAGACTCTTGGAATCATTGCTCTGGTTTCACTTCTTTTGGTTCTTCTAAGTGAGGAATGCTCCAGCCTGGGAACCTACGCTAAAACACTGACCCTGCCAGACAGTATCTCCATCTCTCCTTCTTCCCCAGTCCGTGATCACCAACAGCAACACCAGCAATTAGTGGCTGGAAATTCAGTGTCCAGAGGAGGAAGGGCTCAGGCAGAGACTCAGGACAGTCCACATGGGTTTCAGGGCAGTGCTGGACTGGAGCTGAGCACTGAAGGAAAAGCAATGAATGAACAGGCAGAATCCAGGGCCTGGTGGGGAGAAAGAGGGCGAGCGACAGCACTGGGCTGGGAAAACCAAGGCCCTGGCAAGAGGAGATACAAGTATGGTTGGCACAAGAATTTTAGTTTGACAACAAAGCAAGGTGAGAGTAGAAAGACACGGGCTTGCAAGAATTCAAAAACCTTTGTTTGTACTTATTCAATGGGTACATTGCTGCAACAATGTGTGTGAATCTCAAAAACATACTAAGGGAAGAAAGCCTTAAATAAAAGTCCATGCTTCGTGATTCCACTCATACCAAGTTCTAGAACAGACAAAATGACCCCATGGGAGAAGACAGAGCAGTGGTTGCTTTTGGGGTGACAAGGGGCCAGATTTGGCTGGGAGAGGCTTCAGGGACTTTTCTAGGGTAATGGGAACATTCTACGTCTTGACAAGGCTTTGGATTTCATATAGGTATGCGTTTGTTAAAACTTGGAGAAACACATATTTCAGATTTATGCATTTCACTGTGTGTAAATTTTACATTAAAAGAGAAAAAACTACACACAAATGTGCTCTAGTTAATACTATGCATACTGAAGTGTTCAGGGCTAAATTATACCAGTTATCTGCAATTCATTTTGGAATACATCGAGTAGAACACGTAGAATGGATTAATGGATGGATAGAGGAATGGATAGAGGGAGTAAGAGTAAAAAAGGCAAGTGGTAAAATATCAGTGGTAGAATCTAGGTCGTGACTATTCATGGGAAGAACTTAACTCATCTGTAGGCTTGAAGATTTCGTTAATAAAATGTTGCTTTTTTTAAAAAGATTTTATTTATTTGAGAGAGAGTGAGCACAAGTCGGGGGATGGGGAAGAAGGAGAGAGACAAGCAGAATTCCTGCTAAGCAGGGAGCCTGATGTGGGGCTAGATCTCAGGACCCCGAGATTATGACCTGAGCCAAAGGCAGACACTTAACTGACTGAGTTACCCAGGTGCCCCTAAAATGTTGCTTTAAAAAAAAAAAAATTGTATGTTGGGCACAGATGAGTCTTCAGGTTAATGTAAATATTACATCTTACGATCAAAAAACATCTTGCATTTTGCATTGAGGGATACTGAGAAAAAGCAATTTTTCAGAGATTTAGTCAGATTTCTTTTTAAAGATTTTAGTTATTCATTTTACAGAGAGACACAGCGAGAGAGGGAACACAGCAAAGGGAGTGGGAGAAGAGAAGCAGGAGGAGCGGGGAGCCCGATACAGGGCTCGGTCCCAGGACCCTGGGATCATGACCTGAGCCAAAAAGGCAGATGCTTAACGACTGAGCCATCCAGGCACCCTGAGTTAGTTAGGTTATTGGAATGTATTGGATAGTGACATCTAGTAAAGACAACAATGATGGCTACTGCTATTATTGGCACATATCAGCCAGTCTCTTGTGTAAAGCATCAGGGAACTGCTTTTAAGAATCATTCCATTTAATTTTATGCCAACCTCAAAAAGAGAGGCATTAGTATCCCCACTTTTCTGATGATGAAACTAAGCCTCAGTAGATTAAGTGACTTGCCTGGAGCTAATCAGGAAGAAGGCTATAGAGCTGAGGTTCAAACCTAAGCTTAGGCAGACATACTGGGGACACAGATGGCAACTGGCAGGACCTGGATTGGAACTCTGGTCTCTATGATCCAGAATCCATGGAGCATCTTGGATCTTCGTTGCAACACTCTGCAGTTATCTCTGGCAGGACAGTGTATCCTTGGTCCCAGATGGGATCTCAATTCCTTCCAGAGTTGAGGAGACAATCACTCCTCCCAAAAATGATCTGAACTTGGTGTTATACATATCAGATTTGGCTTTATGGGTTTTGCAAATTATTCTCAGCACATTTTGACCTGAATTCTACAAATTTTCCTTGACTTAAAAAGGGGTTACACTAGACATCCCACACAGCATAGACATTTTAGCAGAAGCCTAAGGAAACCTCCTGCCCGTGTTTTAAGAGTGATTTTAATGGTGGTCTTTCAGACAGTCAAGTAGGGAGATGAGGAAAATATTTGAGGGCAGGCAGCCCTTGGGGACACCTCATTTCTTAAATTGAGTAAAAGAAACATCACTGTAGGATACAGAGCCACCATGCGTCTGTAGGAAGCTTGCTCCTGCATCCCGATTTTCCATAACTATAGGAAGCTGGTCTTATGACGATAATATGTGAGAATCTGTCCTCTTTTACGAGGAGGGTAATTCCACCTGATTATCAAGTCATTATAAAGAGCAGCCCACATCTGGGAATTCACAGGGCCTGGTGGCAAGTAGGTATTCAATGAAAGTTTATTTCCTTCCACGTCTCTTATCCAGTCCACAGGAAAAAATGATACTCAGAGAGTCAGGCCACGAAATACTCCTCAGAGGTATGTTTAAAACCAGAATCTGTAATTATGCCTCCCTTAGAATGCCTTTCCAAAGAGAATCTCATAGTATAAAAAATTACATGCTTATAAAGGTGATTTTTTTCCTTTTAATGCCACATGGTTTTCTCCTAATAAATACTATTCACAATATAGATTCCCTGGTGATACTGGTATCAGGCAGTGCCAGCACTGGGAAGGAGCAATGGGGTGACCGGCAGGGAGCGGCGGTGGAGCCTATGATTCTGACAGTTCAAATAGAAGGAGTAAGGACTCCATCCCCATGCCCACTTTCACTGCTGGGTACTCAATGGAAACCCTGTTGAACTGAGCTAAAGATGATGAGGGCTTCACAAGATGCATGACGATAGTATCTTTACATGGAATGCTTGATAGTTCTGGAGGGGTTTATGGTATCAGTAATTAGGATCTCAACTTGAGGTATTTAGCTGACAGAATTCTGAGATTCACTGTGGATCAAAGGACCCAAATACTAGTCTCTTCAGAAAGTGAGAAGAAAAACGACATTCAAGTTGGCTTGGTACATCCACGAACTTCATGGAGGAGAGGGGAATCCATGAAGACATGACTTAGTTAAGAATTAATGAAGTGGCTAGTTCAGTCCCACAGGATAAAGGGATACAAATCTGTAACCAAAATTAACTCCAAAATGATGAGTGTCTTTCATTCATTATCCAACCCACATTTACTGAGCACCTGCTACATTCCTGGTCCCATGCTATAACCTCAGAGACGTCCGTGAAGTAAGTGGATATAGACATACCTTATAGTTTTAACCCTGTAAAGGGGGGGCATATTGGACTTCAAAATGCACCTCTCGGGGCGCCTGGGTGGCTCAGTGGGTTAAAGCCTCTGCCTTCGGCTCAGGTCATGATCTCAGGGTCCTGGGATCAAGCCCCACATTGGGCTCTTAGCTCAGTGGGGAGCCTGCTTCCCCCCACCGCCTACCTGCCTCTCTGCCTACTTGTGATCTCTGTCTGTCAAATAAATAAATAAAATCTTTAAAAAAATGCACTTCTCTGCTCTCACATCCGCTTCCCCTGCACCCACAGATATGCAGGCCCATTTCCACATTTGATTAGAGCTTCACGCTTCCACTTTTCTTCCAAGTCTTGTCTTGGATGGTTGGGAAGGGAAAGAACCTATATGGACAGAATCAGAACATCTTCTAGCAGGTCAGAGATAGAGGAGGGCCTCATGCCAAACATTTGTTTGCTTTAAAATATGCATAATACAATTTTAACTATGACCCAGACTCCAACTGGTATGTGTCTGGCTGCTTTTTATGAGAGATCTCACCTCATCCCTGCTAGAAGCTGGAAAGTAGCTGTTCTTTGTATTGTTACCATTATTGTTGCTATTATTGTTACAATAGTTATCCCTCATTTGTAAAGGAGGAAATAGACAGCACACAACTGCAGCTTTTGCATTGTCATGAGCCTCAGAATTAGGGCACCTAGAGATTGAACTTGGCTATCAGCGACTTGGCTTCCAGTTCCATGGTCTTGCCACTCTACCCCTTTCATTTTAAAACCCCAGAGCTCATTTTTTTTTCCTATTAAATGGATGGCCAATCATTCAAGTGTTCTTAGTTTTTCCGTAAATATTTATTAAATTCCAAACACACAGAGACCCTGGGTATTTCCAAGATAGAAGTTGTCTTTTGACTTAAATTGTTGGTCCCGTAGCTTGGATAGCTGGGTGTATCTTTTCATTCTTTCATTCATCCTGCAAATAGCTGCTGGATGCTCACTATGCCCTCCTAGGTCTCGGGCTGAAACAGGGACCAAAATGGGTCCACGAAGCATGCATTCTAGAGGAGCAGATGGCAAATCAACAACTTTTAAACACTCCTTGTGTCAGAACGTGGTACGAACTGTGAAGTAAAGCATGGGAGGGGTCATGTCATAGAGTGACGGGAGACAGAAGGGATGCTAGCTTAGACAAGATGACCTCTATACAAAGGGGACCTTTCTGCAAATATTACTTAAAAGAAGGAACGAGCCATGAGGATAGGGAGGGGGTGCATTCCAAGTGGTGAGAATAGCACATGCAAAGACCCTGAGGTGGACTGGAGCCTGGTGTGCCCCTGTCTGGGGCAGCTGGAATCCCATGTTCACGTATTTAAATGAAATCTACAAATGCGGAGGTGCCGGTTGTTTTCACACAGTTGCACCAGGGATGTCCTGCTTTATCCGTGCTATCTTAGAGCAGCGGTTCACGCCCCATGAAAGAGCACGGGAGACGATTACTTTTCCTTAACAAGTCAGTAAAACTGCTTTCATCACTCCACAACAGGTGGCTGGATAAGGAAGAGAGCCCCCACCCAAACTACCCAGGGCATTGCCAAGAGTGAGAGCCTACTTATTGGAAAGATATTTATAAACAGATGCAGAGAGAGAGAATGGAGCTCCCTCCCTATTCCTCCAAGGTTTCACAGGTCTTTGCTTTCATCCCCCAGGGGTTTCCAGGGAATCTCTCCCACAAGTCCAGCCAGCCCACTGTTTGGACAGAGGACTTTAATTTGGCCAGGGGACGTGGAACAAGTGACCCAGCCAGGAGCACGGCCCTTGCTGAAAGCCCAAGACAGAGGGAGCCACGGATAGAAGCTGAGATTTGGCTTCTAATTAGTGAAGTTAAAGTTGGTTCGAATCATTAGAATTATTGACTTAGGGGTTTATTAAATAACATCCTCTCACATATATATCCTATTAATACTCTGTGGTAGTCTCAGTTAGCTTCAGTGCTTGAGCACTGTGTGCATTAAGAGATAATATTTTAGAAAAGTCGTGGTAAATTTTGTGCCAAAAAGTACAAGCTTGAGCAATTCCCTTTTTATGAAATGTAGATAACAATTTAGAGGTAATTAATTCTAATGGCACAGAGCTCAGAAATCCTGAGAATGGGAGTATCTTTAGAGCAGAAACAGAAGTTTGGTGATCGTTGCTTTCAAACCCCTCATTCTGTCCTGAGAGAAAACAGAGGGACCAGGGTGAAGGCCAAGGTGCAGGTCACTGGGGGACAGGAGGGAACATGTCACTTCCTGCATGATCTTTTGTCCAGTTGCTTCCCTTCCCACTGCTGACTTGTCGTTTCACTTTGCAAGTTCCCTTAACGTACTCTGTAAAAACTTCACCGAGCCTGTCAAGTGCTTAAATTGCCATTTCTCTTTGTCTTTTAGCTTTTGTGCCCTTAATTCGTAGCTCACCTCACCTGTGAGAACTCAGCGTCAACAGAGGCATTTTTCCTGTAATCTAAAATTATTATGTTTTGATATTTTCCTACCAGGATTTATTTTATCTGTCTGTCTGTCGACCAGATAAACCGGGGGCGGGGGCACTTGCGGCATCACTACAAACTTCGCCGCTTTGAAGGATTCTCATTTTTCCCCCTCAAAAATATGTCACATTCTGCCCCTGAATGCAGCATGAAGACATGCTAACTTGAACAAATGGAAGTTGTTGAGACATGAAATGAGTGAAGACTAAAATATTTCTGATGGATTGTGTGGCTTTTAATCATGCCTAAGTCACAACTGCTAGCTCCCACTTTGCTGTTACTTTCTCACAGGCCTACCCGGCATATGTAATTGCATTACAATGCAATGCCATGTGGTGAAAGCAATGACCCCAGATAATTTATCAAGGAGAAGTCTCCTGGGTAGAAAGAATATGACACCATGATAAAAATACATTTTTTCCACTTAGCCGATATTGTATAAGAGCATTAAAAACCGGTGAATCTTACACTGGATTACTGGACGGTATACCAAATGACTGTGATGTGACCATTTCCTAAACCCAATGTCCCTTCCCACCTCGCAGGAGATAAGAATTCAACTCTCCCCCTTTTGAGAACTGGCTGGGCAGAGGACCAAAGCTAATTGCCAACTGCCAATCCCATTATATCTAAATTTGTGTTACTGCCAGAGTTGTGCTGCCTTCCTTCCCTTCACCTACTCACCAGGGATGAGCTGTGCACTTGTATCTAACACAATGCTCCAGTGCTTAGAACATAGGTGCCCTGGACAGGATTTTTGTTCCAGAAAAACCCCATGCTTGGGACGATTGTGTAATAAAAGGGTTTTTCATAAGATAGGATTAGAGCAGGCCACTCTTTGCAAATTTGTAACCACATAATCAATGCAAATGATAATAACTGTAATTGATTTTAAGATTTTATTTATTTATTTGACAGAGATCACAAGTAGGCAGAGAGGCAGGCAGAGAGAGAGGAAGGAAGCAGGCTCCCCGCCGAGCAGAGAGCCCGATGCGGGGCTCGATCCCAGGACCCTGAGATCATGACCTGAGCCGAAGGCAGAGGCTTTAACCCGCTGAGCCACCCAGGCACACCTGTAATTGATTTTTTTTTTAAACTGGCATGATTGAAAAGATATGATAGATTTTTTTTTATGACAAATTCTTAATTAAAAGAAAAGTACAATAAATATAGGGCTTCACTTTTAAGAAAGCGAGTGAGCTTGATGGAAGTGTTATAAGGAAAGGCTGAGACTTTGGAATTATGAAAACAGAGGCACAATGCAGCAAGGTGAAAGAAATCCCCCAATAAGCACTTCTAAGGGGGTGAGTTTGGCCAAGGAACGTGGGGTGGATTGCACATAGACCGTTCCGGACTCCTCTGAGTCTCCGTGTGTTCAGTTGTGTTAGTATGCCTTCATCCAGCTGCTGCGTCTTGGTGGTGCAAACAATTGTTCTGGGGAATACAGCATGTAGACCAAAATAATGTTTATGCTACTGATATTCCCATATTTAATCAATTGCCTATGAGCTCATCTGCATTATAAAAACATCCAGTGCAGTAGATCAGATTTTATTTAAAGATCATAATACGTGGTCCCTGCAATGATAGTTCGTGATCTTCCTTGAAATGAGTATGATATTTCATTGTCTTAGTTTGGATTCTCCCAAAAGCAGAACCTGAGACAAGGACTTTG
>ML099088.1:18686-30389 GCA_003697995.1 Taxidea taxus jeffersonii
TTTTCTTACAGTTCAAAGATCTAGGTTCACATGTGCCAGGACAATATTTTACCAACTCCCTGGTTTCGTCCAGTGCTTTTCTCATTTGATACAAGGAAAATGTCCCTTGGGGTCTGTGCACTCAGTCCCGGGGTCTCTGCACCCATCAGACCATTGTTTTGGTTATGGGTCCAGTCCTTCTTGCCTTTGCCAGGCTGGAGGGTCCTCAATAAAGAAGTGCATCATCTCCAATCAGCCCAAAAGGCAAAGCCAATACCTAGGCATTCACAAACCTGCCTAAGAGATTTCCAGTCCCAGAATGGATTGATAGTGTCATTTTAAGAAGCTAAGGCATTACCAAAGCCTTCATTTCCAAGCTACAGTAGTCAAATTGCTTCCACCTGATCAATTACCTAGAAATTGAGCTTTAAACCAAAAGCTACGTTATTCTGGAAGCCCTCTGGGCAATGCAACTATCTCTTGCAATTAAATGTTGACATAATTCTTTCAGATCTACAGACTTGCTTTTGCTTCAAGGCTTCCTTCCAGGCATGTGAAAGCTGCCCAATCCTCAGGTAACATTCTTTGAAAACCTCTGAGCAAATGGCAAAGGTCTTTGGGTTTGGGGGTTTGGGGGAGAAATTCAAATATCAAGAAAACTGTTCGGATACAAATGAAGGCGGTTGTGCTTATTTATTCAAGTGTCAGTAAATTGTCTGCTGCAAGCCAACCTTGAGCAAAAATACAGGGGCACTAAGAGGAGTAAAAAGTGGTCCCTGTCTTAGAGGAGACTGAGTAGGCAGGGCAATAGACTGGAAAGTAGATGAACTACAGTAGAACATGAAAATCCTCTGACCTCGGTATGAATTAAGAACTGTGTGGGAATCAAAGACGGAATGACTGAGTCTAAGAGAGTTGTCAATCAATGCTCAGGAGAAAGGGGGAGTGCCAATGGATCTAATCCATGGATGGATGCTGATGGATGAGGAGGACGAATTAGGGAAAGAAGGAAGAATTAAGGGTTGGTCCTTCAATGAAGATCATGTGCCAAGAAATGTTATAGGTGGGGCTAGAGTAGTTAAAGAAGACCAAAATCTCTGCCCTCATAAAGCTTATGGGACCCAAATCAGATTGAGTATGTGGAAAGCACATTAACAGTGGCCAGGAGATGGTCACACATTGGTGAGAGTTTTGACTTTCATTCTGAACATCAGATAATTTTCAGTTCTAATAGGAGCTCGCAAGAGCAGGACCTTTTGGCATTGCTGCCCTCAGGTACTGCTCGTACCAGGATGGTCCTCTTGAGGGGAGAAGAATGCTAACACTAGCTACTACTCTAATATTCCCTGCTTGACACTGTGCTGAGCACATAATAAGCACTTTCTCATTTACTGTCCCCCACATTCCTAAAATCCCCATTTGTAGAAGGGGAAGCTGAAGCTAAAAGGGGGTAAGCACCTGGGGCAAGGAATCGCTGTACTATCCACACCGCCCAACCATCTCAGTTGCCAGGCACGTTAAAGGCACATGGGAAGGACCTAACACAGTGTCTGGTTTGTGGTAAGGGATCAACAAATGGTGGCTATCATTAGTATTATAACTAGAGCAGTCCAAATCCATGTTACTGGTCACCCCATCAGAAGGATATCAGTTTTCACTTGCCCTTCTTGGGAGCATGTGCTCTCTTTCCTCTTTCCACCATTTTTTAGGGGAAGAAGGGGCTATATCTAATTGGAAACCAGTACTTCTACACCTAAGCAATAAGTTCTTCCACACCTAAGCAATAAGTTCTTAGGCAAACTACCCTAGCAACAAATTAAAGTATGGAACCTTCACAAGCTGCCACATCAAAAACCTTTTCTCGAAAGAACTTAAACACAGAATGTTTTAAACTAAGTTTGTGGACATAATTAAACTTGAAAACACCACTAGCTTCACTGCCTCCAAGTCCTTTAGTCAAGTGGCTTTCTCCCCAAAGAACATTTGAGACTTTTCATCTGCCTAAGGCAGAAGCAACCCAACTTGTAAAGTCTTCCCGGCCCATCTCTGAGCTATGACTGCAATTTTAACGATTCCGCACATTTTCTTCGTTGTGCTCATGTCACCACCATGACTCCTACAACGATTTTGGCAGGCGGTATATTCAACAAGGCATTTCATCAGAACCAATGCCTAAACACCCAATAAGGCCCTAGAACGCCCATACCACCTAAAGGTCAACCTTGCCACATGGATTCCCAGTGAGTTTTGGTTTGGGTTTAGTTTGCTTCTGCCCCTACACCTTGAAGTCAAAGACTTTTTTCATATTAATCACCAGTAAATGTCAGGTGAATGAATGAATGAACAATGGATTGAATAAATGAATGGATGGTGCACAGAATGAGAAAAGAGCAATAAGAAAATAGAAGGAAAGAAGGTAGAATCGAAGTTTTAAAAGATTTCAGAAAATTGGAGACCTCATCAGAAATAACCAACCTGAGAAAATATGGTTACAAGAAAAACTATTATTTGAACAAGATTACTTCCTTAGAGACTTCAAATTAATCCTTCTGTGCACTCCCTTCTCTAATCTTCCCAAACACAACTTGCTTAAGCGGTTTTCTTTGTTATTCCCTGGTCTTCTCTCGATACAATCGCTGCCATCTAACTAGAGGGTCAGAAAGAAGGCTTGTAAATGCTCTTCCCCTGAGCTGTCATATGGGGCTGAATGCACAGGCCACATCCCATATAGGCCTTGTGGGTAAGCCTCAAGCTTCAGAAAAAGGGAGAAAGACACAGGAGGGCTGCAGCCAATGACTAATTTTTTCTGTAGTCCAGATAGGGCCAACTGGATGTGAAATAAAGAGAATGCTACACCCATGTTATCAGGTCTGCCATGCCAGTATACGTGCAGGCCTGTGTGTATGTGTGTGTACACATACACACTGCCCCATACATACACATATACAGGCCACTTTGAACAAATTTGTTTTTCATGATTATAGTAATAAGGACTTGGAAAACTACTGCATTGGTTTGAGTTTCCCCCTTAAAATACATGATTGCCCTCACAAAACATAATTTCAGTTACAGAAACCCGATAATGAACCAAAAATACCCTCCCATGCACTCTTGGCTCATGAAGTACCCACTGACTGTGACAAGCGCTTGTTGAGGCTTGGGGCTTTTTGTATTATTAATAAAAGGATGCAAATAAAATGAGTTGGCTTTTAGAGATCATTATCGAGAGTCTAGATAGCAAAGGTCTGGGGAAGCTGTTTTGCATTTTGCCATATCACCATCACAAGAAAGCGCAGAGCTATTTAGAAACCTAAATAAATTAATAAATAAAGCAAGTGATAACAATATTGATCCAGTAACCCTGAATAGAGAATAGCCTACTACCTCCCTTTGTGGAAAAGCCTTGTCTCTGCCTGACAATACCTAGTATCAGTGAAAGTAAAATGTATGTTTCATGGCAATTCTCAAGAGCCCTCAAATATACCATAAGAAACTCACCTTTTTTCCAGAAAACAGAAAGGTTAAAAAGGCCAGTTCAACAACCGGCTTCTTTAATATGGCAACGGACATTAATTCAAAAGAATACTTTTCCTTGGTGATCTCCATCCGATCATTCGTTCAACAATCACTTATTCATTATTCAGCCATGATTACCAATAAGAAACCAAGTATATTTGAGAACAAAAAGCAAGAAGAAGCACGGGATGTTACAATTTATGTTTCAGGACCTTGGGGCAGAAATAGACACAAAGCATTTTTGCAGAATGCTAACTGAGAATCAAATAAGGCATTAAAATGACTGTAACCTACATTCAGTGTTGAGGAGTGTCACAATTCCTATTCCTGTGCAATGAACTACAGAGGACAACAGGCAGACCTACAGTCTTGAGCTACCATCCCATTAGCTTTGAAGCCACCACAGGCTTAAGCACTAGGATTCGGTGAAGGGTCATAGAACACTTAGACTTAAGGGGATCTAAGAGGTCATCTGATTCAGTAATTCACATTTCCTTGTTAACGGTATCATAAAAGAAATATTTCATGGAATTTCGATATATGAAAAGGATGAAAGAGGAGTGTTCCTGGTTGAAGGTCTGGTCTCCATTAGAGTCCCTATTCTCTTGATACTTGGACAGCTTCTGAGGTGGACCCACAAAATCGAGGTCTCTATGGAATATGGCTTAAAGACCACTAATCAAAGGCAAGCCCCTCTGTCAGATGGCACAACTGAGATCACAGAGAATCGGTCTTGCCCAAGGTAACAACACTAAGTTAGTGTTGTTCGACTCAAAGTCTCTTTCAACCATTATAGTGCACCATCATTTGGTTAGGAAGAATGTTTTTGGAGGGAGATAAGGACTGTTTTGAATGCCTTGAGTTGAAGATGATTGTGAAACACCCATGCACTGGTGTCTAAGAAGGAGTTAAATGCACAGGTCTGTACCTCATCGTGGGAATAGCACAAATTCCTAAATTCAGGGGTTGTCATCACAGAGTGGATAGATGATGTCTGAAGAGAGGGCAGAAAGCCCCTAATTAGGCGGTAGGAAGGAGAGCCAGATAAGAGATGTTCGGAGAGGTAAAAGAAAGACAAGGACAACAAAAGATCTGATTTTTTTTTATATGGAGTGATATGAACTATGTCAAAATAAAATATCTCTGAGGAGACTGAACTTGAGCTGCCAGCTATCTGTTTCTTCTGCCAGTCTCTTCCTTCAACACTCAGCCCCTCCTGGTTTTTGCCTTCTCACAAGACCTGCTCCCCTGGCCCCAAGAGGAGGAAACAGTGATATACAGAAGCCAAAATATACTGTTCCCAAGAGTTCACTGTCAAACAATCAGGAATTTTGTGAACCAATTGTTATGAACATAGATGTTATTAAAAATAAAACATATGCATTATGGCTGAATAAGTTCTCTTAAAAACAAAGACAAAGAATAGTCAAAATGTGTAATTTCTTAATTATTTTACTATACTATAACCTATGCCCTGAAGGTTACTTACATCTGTTCTATCTATATGGAAAAAATACTATATAATGGGGTGCCACTACGCATCTCTTCTCAACTCTGGATTCAGTGATGCCAGGTTGGTCCTTTGGAATCAGCTATGGTGGGGGTACGTAGCATAGGAACAGGCACATGCTACGAATTGGGACTGAGACACCTCTGGAGAGAGATGACCAGTCTCCCAGCTCTGGCCCTTTAGAAGGCCTAGCTGAACTTCCTGCGTGTGTCCGTCTAGGAATTCCGTTTTTCTTAAACTTATTTGAGTAGACATGTCTTACTTTCGAATGCACAATGACTGAGAACTGGACATCTTCAAAAGACATTTTCACATTGGATCTTTTAGGGTCAGGGCTTGCCTCAGTTTAGACTTGCATCAACCAATCAAGAAATGTGTGAGTGTCCACAGAAGGCTCTGGGCTAAGTCATTTAGAAAGTGAAGGATTTCAGAGGGAATTGTTCTAGACTCAAGGAGTATGGTGGGTAAGGGAGGAGTGGAGGGAAGAAGGTCCTGCAGAAGTCAGCACACCAAAGCAGGAACAGAGAAAGATTTCTTTTTTTACATGCCGCTTTCTATCTAGGATCTTTGAACAGAAGCTGACAGTCCTGAGAAATCCACTATTAACTCCATTACATTTCTACTTATTATTCTATTCATTGTTCTCTCACCTCAGGCCATCCTATTTACATAATGAGAAGAGATTTGGTGGAGAGGAGGGGCATGTATCAATTGTCATGGGCCTGCCTTGCTAGTTTATACTGTAAATAACACAATTGTTTCCCATGCTGCTGCTCTGGGGGACATTCTGTTCATTTCAGTCCTCATCTTGTTTTCACAAAAGTTGGCAGCAGAATTTTCAGAGGAATATATAGATGGTTAGACATGGTCGTTATTTGGTGGTGCTCTAGCCGGTAGGTTTCTAGAAGACAGATACAACCACTAAGTATGCCAACTGAGATCAGTGCTAGCCCACACAGGCCAGCTTTCTGTGCATTTAGACTGGAGAATGGTTTCCCACACCCACTCACGGGTGGATTCACCTTTCTCATCCACTCGTGCACCCTCGTGCTGATGAACATAAAGGGCTATAACCAGGGACGGCCATATGATGTGCAGGGCTGGGTACAAAATGAAAATGTGGGGTCTCTTGTACAAAACACAAGCAAAACATTCCCCCCTCTTTTCTACAGTCTCTCTGAACCTGCCATGCTCCCTTAGGCACCAGACATTCATGCGGTATTAACCCTCCCAGGTGCCTGGAGCTCTGCCCTTTGATTCTGCAAATGAGGCACATACACCTGACTCAATCTTCTGCCCCAGAGCTCAGTGTGGCAGTGAGTGTTGTACCAGGACTACAGATCAGCACTGAGACACCTCAGGGAGCAGGGAGCCAGGAACACATCTGGGGGAGGTGAGGAGGCAGTGGGAGGTGGGACTGCAGGAGAAACACAGCTCCAAGCCCCAGGTCATGCTCCATTGTCCCACTGGATTTCATTTACAAAACACAAAGACAAAGAAAATAGCGTATTAAGAATTTCGAGATGGTGACCACATAGCATTAACCCCACACGTGAGGCTCCCTTCAGAGCATGGAGCGTTCTGCAATTATACATGCTATATACCCCTGAGCCATTCTTCACAGTGAACTTCTTCTATCTGTCATGGTGACACTGGTTGGTATACACCTGGCTTCGTGGGTAACAGCACATGCTGAAGGTCACATATGACCAAGCAGTGAACAGAAAAGATGGTCGCAAAGAGGGAAAGAGAGGAAAAGCCCAGTTGAGTTGGCTGATCGCAAGTCACCCATAACGATGTCTCATTCCATCACTGTTACCGTTTGAAGCTTATGCATCTAAATGAGGAATATTTGAAGACACTTGCTTTAAATGACCAATTCTGGGATTAAAAGTACTCAACAAGTATTTGCCAAAAGAATGCACTCAACCATAGCAGAAAAGTGGAAATTGGAGTCTTTGCCTGTGCTTTTGGGAAAAGGAAACAGATAAGCCAGTCTCTCACAATTTTCAACGTTAAAAAGCTTCAAGTGGACTTCGAGAATTTCTTCTTACTATTCTGTCCAACCCTGATCTGCTGGAAACATTCTTTCAGACCTTTTTTTCCTTTTATTAAAAACACACTCACACACACACACACACACACAAACCAGAAGTGCCATTGTGTAAGGTCTTCCTTTCCCATAGGAGGACCTTCTTAAGACAACTGTAACCAGAACTGAAGTCAGCTTCCAGACAGTCCTTGGAGCCTTCTTTAGTTCCTGTGTCAGGTCCGTGGGCTAGGAAACACTCAGCCTAAAGGGGAGGAGCTTGGGGAGAAGGATCTCTTCCATGGCTCTGCGAGGGAATAACCCACAGGCTCCCCAGAAAGGAGTGGGCAGTAAACCGCAAGATCAAGATGGAGCCTGGGTGAGACACTCGGGTCCAGCTCTTTATGGTTAACAAATTAAAGACCAGACATCCTTCCTGAATGTTCAGGAAACTTCTGCTCATTTAGATCAGCACCTGGCTTGTTTCCTTATTCAGCAACAAAGATACTCTTATTTCTGACCACACACACACACGCCCTCTCACCCCACCCCCACCCCACAACCATCTGCTTCCTGGTTTCTGTTTACCACGGCCCCCTAGAGCCCTGCTGCCTCGGAGGTAGACTCCACTGGCTCAGCTCTGTCCTCCAGGAATCACACAAGGGTATTTAGAAAGAGAGTTTCCTTTTGGTAGAACTCCACCATGGGCTGTTAACAGTAAAAGGGCTTTGAGGATCCTTAATCTGATCTTTGAACCAAACCAGGGCAATCCTTGGAATGCCCAAAGAGTTACCTGCTAGCCTTCATTCTGTATTTCTAGGGATAGAGAGCCTTACTTCAGCACACATTCCTTCTTTCAATCAGTCCTTAGAAAATATACCACTGAGCACCTTTGATGGGTATGGCTGTATGTTAAGTGATGGGGAAAAGGAGGGGAAGAAGGAAAGGAGGAGGGGAGGAGGGGGGGAGGGAGGAAAAGAAGAGATAGAAAGAGGGCGGGAGGGAGGGAGGGAGGGAAGAAAAGATGATCTTATAAACTGGACCATGCAAGTCGCTAAGATATATGAAGTTTAAGGAGGCTCAGTGATAGAGGCATCACTTTACAACAATCGCATCACCCTGGGCTCTAGTCCCAGCCCTTCCACTTGGTACATGACTTTAAGCACACTACAGACTCATGCTGAGTTTCCTCATCCCTAACAGAGGCCAAATACCACAGCTCCCCCCTCAGAGCCTTGTTTGCAGGAATGAATGAGTTACCAACATAACGTTGTCAGCTGAGATGCAGCTGTCATCATCGTCATTGTCACCATGGTCCTGCAGATGCACTGGCAGAGTATTAATGCTTTTCAATGTAATCTTATAAATATTTCCTGAATAATGCGCATTCCCACATCCACGCTGCCCCCTCCCTCAACCTGTCCTCTAACAGTCACCAGAGCAATACAACCATACCCATCTCTATTTAATCCTTCCTTTGGTTTCCCATTTTCTCTTAACTGAAAACAGAGGCCCTGATGTGGCCTCCAAAAACTTCCGTGGTCTGTTCCCCACCCACCTCTCCAACCTCATTTATGCCAGGCTCCCCTGAGAAACTCCAACCCAGACACTCTGGCCTCCTCCTATTCCTTCACATTACAGCAACTTGGCACAGGCTATTGCCTTTGTCAGGATATTTCCCTGGTCCTTAAACTCCTGCTGACCCTTCAGGGCTTCACTCAAGTGTCACCTCTTTCTCCAGGTCCCCTGATTGGCCAGCTGTCCCTCCCACAGGCTGTCACAGCCCCTATCTTTCTCTTTTACCCTCATCACGGTGCCAGTTCTGCATTCACTTGCATGATTATAGCATTCTTTAATAATCCAGCTCACTGCCAACACCTACAGACTCAGAGCACCACGAGGGCTTAGATTTTGTCTTCCTTGTTCTTCCCTGGGTTCCTAATACCTTTTACAGTGCTTGCCACAGGCTAGGTACTCCATAAATATTTATTATATCATTTTTACTTGACACACAGAGACAAGACAGGGAATATCATAACCATTTCATAAACAAGGAAATTGAGTCTTTGAAAACTCAACAGACTTGAGTAATGTTGGATAATGGCAGAATTAGAGTAGACACCTGGGTTTCATGAGGCTGAGATCTGTGTGTCTGCCCCACCCTTGCTTCACACTTGCTCTGCCCTTGCCATGGCTGCTCTTGGTCTTGCTTCCTGGAAGGAGTGAGAACACGGGGACGCCTTCCTCCACATTCTAAACCTGGACACATCTGAAGTGAGTTTTCCTGCTCCATCTGTCACTATCCAGCCTCATTTCTACAAATGAAGTTTGACTCTGCCTCTAAACAATTCCTCATATAGGGGATTTCCAGGCTTCCTAAATTAAGCCTCTTGGAATGTAATGTAAACTTGAACTTATTTAAACAAACGGAGAACGTATTGGCGCATGTAACCAGGAAGTCCTCAGGGTCAACTTTAGGTACAACTGTATCCAAGAATCTGAATACTTCTCTTTTTCTTTCTCTCTCTATTTCTTGTCTCCGTTGGCTCTTTATCCAACTTATCATATCCATGTGAAGGAAAGTTGGACCCTACACTTCCAGGCTCACCTAAGCTTTGGAACTAATTATTTCTGTGGAATGAAAACAGCCACCTCTCTGCAACATTCAAATTACATCCCCAAAGAACTCTCAGGTGCCATATGTGTGTCATAAATGTGTCTCTAGGCCAATCACCTAGCCCAGACAATTAGAGATCTAACCGGCCAGCTCGGTGAAGGTATCTGTTGGGATGACAGAGGCACATATATGATTGAAAGAGTCAAAGAGTCAATGGCAGGAAGAGGAAGATGCTGGGCAAACAGGAGTAGTAGCTGAAGTCTAGTACACACGTCTTCCACAATCTTGGCCCTGTAGACAGGATCATCTACTACAACTAGACTTGTAGAAATGCCCTAATTCTCTAAATAGATTCTGATCTGCAGCAAGCGTGGTGGGACTAACATGCCTCATTTTCCTATAACATGCAGTTATAAACAGGGTTTAGAGAGAGTAGTAGAGAGTGAAGCCTCTCTCTCTGCAGATGAATCACCTGGCTGACTCATACTGAGGTCACAGCCCAAGAAGAAGAAAAAGGAGGAGGAGGAAAGAAGAAGAGCAGAGAAAAAAAAAATCTCTGTCACATGGAATCAAAGTTCAACTCAAAGATGAATTTCCTCTCTGATGGTGGCACTGCCAAGAGATTACTCAAAGCCCATTTTGACCATCAAATTGCACACACAGTTAAGGACACAGGTGATCATCTTGTCCTGGAAGTCAGAATAAAAGCCAATACCAAGCAAAACACACTCTGCTTAGTGAATTAACTGCCATGTGCAATTGATGGGAACATGAATTCGGTTGCAGTAATGAGACCAATTTCCTGTGGGGTTTATGGATCCAGTCTCTTTTCTTAGTAGTTGTAGGTCACACCAGGGAGAAGCATCAAGGGCCTTAGCAGAACCCCCAGCTATGACGCTGAAAGCCAGTGAATCATATATTATAGACGAGTTGCTCTGTCGATGGGGGCCACTGGAACACAGAGAACAGAGAAGAAAGTTCTGGAACCACAAAGGACATACAGATGGATTTTTCTGCATTTGCCAAGCAAACAAACAAACAAAAAAAGGAACGTCAGGTGGAACTATTTCTTCACCTTGAGCCCAAACTTGTTCGGGTTTAATCAACTCTCTAAAGCCATGCTTTAGTTTTTAAAAAATAAAGGTCGCCTGGCATAAACACAGGGCTTGCCATTGTTAATCATAGCCTTTTGTTGCTTACAGAGGGAAAAAACAGTGGAAAAGACAGTTACAATTTTGTCTTTGGAATACTAATACTATGCTATTACTAAATCATGAGAGTTGGCATAAGTCACATTTGCATCACTGAGACGTCTTTTTGAAAAACATTTTGGGGGACACTAATTTGTAAGTGATTTCAAAGCCTCTGAGGTTTCGATCTAAACTAATTCGGGTCTAGCTAGCATCAGACAGTGGTTCTCAAATGCTAAGCATCAGAATTACCTGAAGGACTTGTTAAATAGTAGCACGGAACTCCAGAGTTCCCAGTTCAGCGGGGCTTGGGAGAGGGCCCAAGAATCTGCATGTCTAATAAGTTCCCAGGGGGTGCTGGTACCGCTGGTCCAGGAACCATGCTTTGAGAGCCACTACACTTGATGTCTCCTGATACATGAAAAAATTCAGCCCTTTCCTAAAGGATATATAAAAAGAAACCGAACCTACCTGAACTAATGCTCCTCCAACTATGAAGCATGTACAAATCTTGTTAATGCAGATTCCTGCATCATAGGTTTCAGGTAGTGTCTGCAAGTCTGCATTTTCAACCAGCTTCCAGATAATGCTTATGCTGATGGTCTGAGACCCAGTTTGTACCCCATAATAAAAGAACTCTCTGGTCGGGGCAGTTGTCCATGGCACAACAAATTTCATTCTGATTAAAGAGTTCCACTGGAAATAAACTCCTTGCATGGTGGAAGCCTATTTTCTACTGTTCTGGGTCAATCATGTTCTCTTGGAAAATGCCTGGCATAGGGGAGAACTAAGCCAATTCAACAACATGTACCGAGGATCTACTATGTACATACCAATTTTCACTATCAGGGATATATAAATG
>RCUC01117886.1:0-16500 GCA_003697995.1 Taxidea taxus jeffersonii
ACCTCAGCTTTTGTTGGCATCTGTGGTTCTGCTGCTTCAGCAGGATCAGTGTGGCAGTTAGTCTGTGAGCCACTAGAGCTGGGGATCAGGAACAGTCCTTTATGTTTAACTTTAGCATATACCAGGCAATTATTTTTTTAGCTTTGGCAGCTTTACTTTCTTAAATATATATATCTTTGGCCCATATTAAAATTTTGTTTCATTTTCTGACAACACATTAGCTAGTCTTCATTTCATGTCGGTAACTTGGAATAGGCAGCATGATATGAAAGAACCAGCCATATTTTAAAAATTCTTACAAGTAGTTATCAAAGAACTTAATGAATTGAATGGTTAAAGACTTCTCCAGAAAGTTTGTCTGGCAGCTTTAAAGGTGTTTGGGTCAAATGTGAAAGAGCTTTGTATTTCTATGAAACCTTGATGAGCCGTGGTGGAAATGCTGGAGTCTGGATTATCTATTAAAGCCTGGGTGGTAGACTGAGTGGGCTATGGTTGGGGCAGTTGTTCAGTAATGCTTTAGAACATTGATAATCTGCTGTGAACATAGATATAAGTAACTTTGGGATGTAGAAGTGAATTATCATTCTGAAGATACTGATAATACCTTCTGTAAAAGCTAAAAATTTAGCCCCAGATATCTAACTTAAACTGTTGCTGTTACTTCGTGTGACTCTAGGAAGCTCTCTGGGGGTCACCAGGGCTGTAGGATTGTAAATCTTTCTTGCTGCATAGCAAGGTTCTCTCTTTCTGTGCTGTGTATCTGTTAGTGGTTCAGAGCTCTAGCCCAGGAGGCGGCGGCGGTGGGGGAGAAGAGGAGGACAGTCAGCAGGAATCTGAAACTCCTGATCCGAGTGGAGGCTTCCGAGGAACAATGGAAGCAGACCGAGGAATGGAAGGTTTAGTCAGTCCCACGGAGGCCATGGGGATCAGTAGTGGGGCCAGCAGCTCCTGCCCTGGCTGGCTTCGAAAGGTAATTCCTGTGGCAGAGGTAATCTTCAATAAAACATGAGGCCCTTTGCAAAAACTTGAAAGGAGCTGTCAGCATCTCTCTGTGTCCCATGCCCTATTCAAGTGTTCTACGGCAGGCGTTGAGTCTTCTGATTTCCACCTGGAACAGAGTTACCAAATCTCTAATCCTTTTTTTCTTCCTGACAAGGAGACACACAAAATGTTCTCATATCTGTAGTACTTGACATGAATGTAAGTAAATTAAGAAAACCTTCCTTGAAGGCAGTTTTTGTAATGCATGTATGCAAAGATTAAGGTTAGGGATTTTGTACTGTGATTTGTAGAAGTGAGATTTGGGGTAGTTGGAATGTTTTATAGTAGAGAGATGGGTTATGAGAGTTAAAGTGCAGACAATAAAAATGGTGGAGTATATTTATTTGGATGGAAAGTTGGTTACAATATATGGCTGGGCAGAAAAAGATGGAATACCTTTGCAGTGGGACCCCGTTCTCTTAGAAAATATATAATACGTAGAAGGATGTCTGCTGTGAAGACTGAAAATAGCATTGCTCATTTTAATAGTGTTTATCTATGAGTGGTGGAATTGCAGGTCCTTTTTCCTGTCTGTATTTTTCTCATTTTCTACAGTGAGCATTTGTACTTTATGAAATTTTAAATTTTTACCAAAAAAAAAAAAAAATCTAGAGATTTAAAGCTGCCCTTATAAGACAGCTAAAATCGATAGATAGTTAGGGGTAGGAATGGAGGAAGCAGCACAACTCTTCTAAGGTTTCAGTCTCAGCCTTGAGCAGCCTGGCCACTGGCCTCTCTGTCATCACCTTCCAGCTCCCAGATCACTGAATAGGCCGTGTAGAATAAGTGTGTCGGGGAGATGTGCCACAAACTCCAAACTGTGTTCTTGAATTTGAGTTTGAATTTGAAGCACTGTTACTCATCTGAGGAAGGCATGGCCTGCTCTTGACAGGTGCAGTGAGCTGTGTTTGAACCCACAACTGTCATGCTCCCACTAGAGGGTGCTGATGTCACAACATAGGGAAAGCTGTAGCAAAATGGGAATGGGGGAGAAAGAAAACGGCTCAAACAGAACTGATGAGATTCTCTCTCTTATACATAGGAGCTGGAAAATGCAGAATTCATCCCCATGCCTGACAGCCCATCTCCCCTAAGTGCAGCTTTTTCAGAATCTGAGAAAGATACCCTGCCCTACGAAGAGCTACAAGGACTCAAAGTGGCCTCTGAAGCTCCTTCGGAACACAAGCCCCCAGCAGGAGCCTGGGTAACTGAGCTTTTTGCTGCTGAGTCACAACTAAGTAGGCAGAGAGCTCTCCCCACTTCTGGCCTCACCATCTCCTCTAGCTTCCTCTGTCTCCCACTGCCCTGTATCTATACATTAGACGGTCTGTTCGGTAGTGCTTAAAGCCCTAGGCTTAACTGAGTTTGCCTTGGAAAAAAGTACTGGCCCTTTCGCATTCCTGATGGGCTAACAGCTTTCTACACAGAGGACTGTCATTCTTTCTCTGCCTCAAGTACCAAAATTAAAGTTGCATAATTCAAATCTAGTTTTGTTTTGTTTTTTTACAGTGCTAGTGTGGGAGGCTCTGAATAATGAGTAAGAAATAATGCTTGTAATCCAGTGAGGGAGCTACACATGTGTGCCTAACCTTGGTAGAAATCAAATTGTGATAAATGCCTCAGTCAAAGGCAAACCCCAGGGGTCATCAAGCTTTTTCTGTAAAGGGCCACATAGTAATTATTAAAGGCTTTATGGACCATCCAGTCTCTGCTGCAGCTTCTCAGCTCTGACGCTGCAGCACAAAAGCAGCCACAGATAATTCATAATGAATGAGCACGATTATGTTCCAGTAAAACTTCATTTACAGAAACAAATTGGTAGGCTGGATTTGGCCTGCGGGCTATCATTTGCTGACCCTTCCTATAAACAAAAGACAGTAAAGGGGAGAAATCCAGACTACGAAAGATGTAACAAAACCTTTGAAACTTCCAAGCGAATGTTTAATTCGTCTGTCAGTTAGTGTTCTTGAATTATTTTGGCAGTCCTGTTTAGCAAATACCTCTCCACTGTCCCCTAAAGTGTGGTCTACTACATTTTATGGATGTTGACCCTTTGGATCACAGTATTCTCACTGTTTTCAGAAAGACTCATTCCAAACCGAATCAGGCCTCCCCCACTTCAGCATCTTCAATGGGAGATCAGTGCACTTTAAATTTTGTGAAATTCTCCAAAACAGACAAATGTTCTCTTACCTTAGCATAACAGAGCCTGAGGCGCTGAGCGTTCTCCTGCCCTGTTCTGTTAGAGCCACGTGCTGTAGTAATCCCAGCACTTTCTGCTCCTGTTGCATTTACTTTGTATGTCCGTATGGTTTACCTTGTTACTTTAAAGGTAAAATCTGATAGCATCCAGGGGAAGATGAGGTTGGGGAGCTGTGGCATCCAGGTGGAACTGCCTGTGACCTCTTCCTCCTCTCCTTAGCTACCTCAGCTGAATCCTGCAGCGACATGTGCTGGGAAGGCAGCGCCATTACCTCCTACCTGTGCCTGTAGCACTCTGCAGGGGGAGGTTGAGAGATTGCAGGGGCTGGTGTTAAAGTGTCTGGCTGAGCAACAGAAGCTACAGCAAGAAAACCTCCAGATTTTCACCCAACTACAGAAGCTGAACAAGAAACTAGAAGGAGGGCAGCAGGTAAGAGCATTAAAAGAATAATTCAATTTCTAATTCTGTTTGAAGAATCACAGAAACAAAACACCAGTAGACAATAAAATAGACCTACTCCTTTGCAAGTCCTGTCTTTTGATGAGGTAACTTTTGTAATCAATCCCAGCAGCCCTGGGCCTTGTTCGGGTGCCTGGGTTAAATCATTGTCATCACCTGACTTCCATTGTTTTTTGTTACCCTATTTTTTCTTTCAGTTTTTATTATGAAAAACAAATCATTGCAGTTCAGTGAACACTCATATGCACCATCTAGGTTCAACAGTTGTTAACATGTTGTTTTAAATGTGTGTGTGTGTTTAAAATATGTGGGGGTATATATATTTAAAATATATGTGGCTATATGTGTGTGTGTTATTATTTAGCTAAACCATTTTCAAATAAAGTATGAAAGTCATGACATAGGCCCCCTAAATACTTTCTAACACACACCCAAAAATACGTTTATTCTCCCAGATAAGCACCATAGTATTATCACACATAAGACAGTTTATGCTAATATTACCTCAACTTTCATCCAGTGCCCAGTTGATAGTAGAGTTTTCCCAGCTTGCCCACAAAATTGTCCTTTGTAACTGGTTTTGTTTTTGTTTTTTGTTTTTAAAGATTCCATTTATTTGATAGACAGAAATCACAAGTAGAGAGGCAGGCAGAGAAAGAGGAGGAAGCAGGATCCCCGCTGAGCAGAGAGCCTGACGCGGGGCTCGATCCCAGGACCCTGAGACCATGACTTGAGCCGAAAGCAGAGGCTTTAACCTACTAAGCCACCCAGGTGCCCCTATAACTGTTTTTATCAGATCAGAATCCATTCAGGGTCCCTCTACTACATTGTTACGTCTCTTGTTTCTTTTTATCTAGAATACTTCCCTGTACTACTGTCACCTTTTTTTTTTTTCCTTTAAATTTTTATGGCACTGATGAGTTGAAGAAACAGGTTCGGTTGCTTAACAAAATGAGCCACATTCTGGATTTGTCCTCAGTTTTCTTGGGACATTATCTAACTTGTTCTTTTGTCAGTCTGTCATTTCTATAAACTGGAAGTTAGACTTAAGGCTTGATTAAAGTTAAATATTTTTCGAAAAAATATTTCACAGGTGTTGCTCTTTACATTGTTGTTTTAGAGAGAGCACGCACAAGCAAAGGGGAGAGGGGCAGAGGGAGGCAGGGAGAATCTCAAGCAGACTCCTTGCTGAACGCAGAGCCCATGAATGCAATGCTCGGTCCTCTGACCCAAGCCAAAATGAAGAATCTCATGCTTCACTGAATGAGCCACCCAGGAGCTCCATATGTATTATTTTTAAAAAGCCAGGTATTGCTCTATTTAGAGTGAACCAGGAAGGGAAATAAGGTGCAACCCTTGGCTTTGCCATTTCCTAGTTTTTTTTATGTGACTGGAAGAATTACTTGGTTTCCTTGAGTCCTGGTTTCTCGCCTAAAAGAGGAAAATAATACCATCTACCTGGTATGGCTGTTTGGAGAATTAAATGAAATCATGTCTATGAACATACTTTGTAAAGTAATAACTCACTTGGAGTAAGCATGGGGTGATTGGCAGCTATATAGCACACAAGAAGATTGTTTGGCTTAGGGCTGTCTCGGTTTTAAAGTTGAGAGTTCTAGGGCATCTGGGTGGCTCATTTGGTTAAGCATCTGCCTTCGGCTCAGGTCATGAGTCCCACATCGGGTTCCCTGCTGAGTGGGGAATCTACTCCTCCCTCTACCCTTGCCCCCTGCTCGTGATCTCTGTCTCTCTCTTAAATAAATAAATATTTCAAAAATATAATTAATAAAATAAATAAAATAAAATTGAGAGTTCTACATTCCAGAACATCCTACAGTCCTGGGCAAACAGTTGGTCATCCTACCTGCAGCAGGTATAAAAGTGTGGACTTTATTTAAAGTAATATTACTAAAGTATTACCTAAGGTAGTATCAGGAGCTTGTCACACAACCGTGGCTGCAGATCCTTAGAGGTCAGTATTGAAAACCTAGTCCTGAACTGCTGTGATTGGTGGCAGTATCATTAATGTGGGACTGTGTTTTGTTTGGACAGGTGGGGATGCATTCCAAAGGAACTCAGACTTCAAAGGAAGAGATGGAAATGGATCCAAAGCCTGACTTAGATTCAGATTCCTGGTGCCTTCTGGGAACAGATTCCTGTCGACCCAGCCTCTAGTCTCCTGAGCCTGTATGGCCTCCAGGAAACTGGGATCCAAAGAACTTCACAGCACACTCACTGAATGCAGAGCGCGCTTTCCTGGCTTTGTTCACTTGCAGACAAGGAGTGCAAGGCGGAGGCTCTGAAGCACTTTCCGCGTACACTTGGAGAGTGGCATTGCCTATTAGATAGGATCTAGGAATGGTTTTGTTTTGGAGAATGGAGGGGCCCCATGGCCCTGGCTTTGTCCTCAGTGGCTGCCATAGCAACAGCAGCTCTGTACCTCATCTGGTGACCCCACCTTCGAAGAGGAGACACAATGCTCACCTTAATTTTGCTGGTAGCAGCTTATATCCCATTTATCATTTCACCAGTACTTGGAAGCTGCCTTGGGAGTTCAGCACCAGGCATTGCACCTCTGGGTGGAGGAGGGAAAAGTGTGAAACTCGAGTGGGCTGGAACCAGGGGGGACCCACGCAGGCTTATCTGGAGGGTGGTGAAGTGGTCAAGCCCTCTCCGCAGCCCTGAGTCTGGGAAAATATGTCTGCTGGAGTCAATCTCGGGTTTGTTTTCAGAAAGTTCAGTTACTTAGTGCAGCTAAATGCTTTAGGAGGAAAAGAGGGCTTAGATTGCTTTTCCTCTGAGGGTTGATTAAAATGTCTTCAGTGACAAAGAGAGAAAGAAGGCTAGGGTCCTTCCTCGTCACAGCTGGGGTTGCCGTCTGTGGCTGATGGATGGCTGATGCCATCTGTGGCTTCCCTGACTCTGGAAGGTACCCCTAAAAGGTGAAGTGTCTCTTAGAAAACTGAGTCAGTGGGGCAACAGGAATGGCCTTAAGAGAAAACCATGAGGGAGAGAGGTCCTCCATTAGCTGCCTCTACTTGGTATCTTGAGGAAGGTCTAGAGTGCCTCTGCCTTCGTGGCTCTTCAGGTCTTAACCCACCCCCTTTCTGTATGTCTAGTCAGTATTAGTCTCTTTTTGGTGTTTTATGAAGCCATATCAGTGAATCTGTATCATCTTTCGTACTTGAGTGGCCCAAAGCCAGCACCAAAACCTGGTGGTCCCTGAAGCCTAACAGAACAGGCGGAAGCTGCCAAGTGAAAGGAATTTGGCTGAGAGCTCCGTTCTAATCCCATAGTCATTCTGTCCTTCTAGACAGGGAGCAAGCTAGCTTTCCCGAAGAGAGTGTCCTCAAAGCTCTTGATGGTTTTCACTGAAGCATGTGAGCTTTACGTCTTCACCTAGCCTTACAAAATGTTCCTTTAGTATTTTGGGTCATAGGACTTGCCTTGATGAGCCTCCCATCCTCCCTCCTTAGAAACCGCCAAACTAATTTTTGTTTCATTTTCCCCAAACCAAAAAAATGAATGTTTGATATCTCTTCAGTATTTTGGAAGGACCTGTGCGATGGAAATTTTGCCATTTCCCTAAAACTGGTGGGATAAAGGCTGATGCTTGGGGAAAACCCCATGGCTGGGGACGGGCAACTCTGTTCAATGGGATCTTCTTTGGTTTGATGTTCCCATTGTTTTCTCAATTCTGGGAAGCCTAGTACAATGGTACTAACGTAATCACTAAAGCCTTTTCTTAAAATAAGGGAAGGGGCCAACCCCAGATTAAAGTTACAAGTTCTGGGGACTTCGGGGTTTGCTGTAAACCCCAACGGTGGGTTTTGGTTCATCATGTAAATGCACCTTTGATTTTTTTTTTTTTAAGGACTGACTGGCTTTTCACGTTCCTGTATCCCTCATACTCACTATCTCAGCAGGCCTGAGAGGCAGGCTCAGTTTGGGTGTTAATCCTGAGTATTGCTTCTGCTCTGAAACGGAGGAACAGGGGCACGTTGCTGAGACGGGGATGGAAGTGAGCATGGAAGGGAGGGAAGAGCCCTGCTCTTGTTCCAGAGGGGAGCCGTTCTCTGGCAGGGGAACACTGCTCATTCTCTCCAGCATGTTCCCTCAGGAAGTCTCGTTTGCTGTTGATCTGGCTGAGAATCTGAGTTCTGTGCCTTAGAGACAATTTGCACTTTCCCAAATTGTGCCTGCGACAGCCACCTGACTTCTCCCACCAAACAGCTACGCAAACAGAAACCAGTTCAAAGGTGGCGGCCATGCAGTAGATAAAAACTGAAAGGTTAGGCAGCAGAGATGCCTCTGAATGGTTTTCTGTAGCTAACTCTCTGGAAGTTTGTCCTGCTTTGCTTCCTTCTGCGGTGCGAGGTGTTTTCAGTTTCCTAGTAGTATTGCTTTTGAGCTATCGTATAACCTGAGTTACTCCTCCGCTCTGACATTGTTGCTGGAGAACCAGCTCGTTGTTAGCCAGATGTTTGAGAGGTTGAGGGTGGAGTGGTTTTGGCATTTCTGTTTTAAATAAACATTTAAACTCTCAATCAGTGCGATGCCTGCGCATGGACCTTAGTCACTGGGGACGAAACACCCAGAGACTAGGCCTTCGTGAATCTTGGAGTCAGTGAGCCTTCCTCTAAATAAATAAAAGACCTTGTAACAGAAACAACCCAAGGCACATTTGCACACATAATCTTTGCTTCTTTTCCAGTTTCTTTTTCTTGCTAACAAAATCATCTCTGCTGCTACAACTTTTTCCCCCACCAAACTTGTCAAATACAGTGCATAAAATGCAGAGGAGGGCAGAAGAGATGAGCCGCTGGAAGAGGAAGGAGCACTTCTTGTACTTACCTCCTCAGTCACAGTGGGCTTTTTCAAGTGATTATGTGTGTCTATGTTTACAAAACGGTTTTCCCTCAAAGAGGGTGAACACCCTTTGGTCTCCCTGGCATAGCACAGCCAAGTGACCCCTTCTCTTGGCTGAGCATTTCACTGAAGTTTAAAGTTAAAAGCAGCCTTAAACTCACATTTCATTTGACTTGCCATATATTTGGAAACATAACAGAACAGCTCTGGAGCAAGGATGTGTTATAAATAAATTCTTTCAAACGAGTATCCCTGGGCCTCCAAAGAAGCATTACTCATTAGTGTCCTGCAGACTGGGCTGTAGTCAGGACCACAAAACATGTTCCTTCCTGCCACAAAGCCAAAAATCATTTATTACTTCAGTGATTACAGAAATAAACATGCCGATCACCAAACCTCACAGAATCAGGAACATGAGAGAGAAAAACACGGCATCACATCTCTGCTCCCTCCTTTGTAGTTGTGAAGAATGATAAAGTAATGACCAAAGGCAAATGTTGGCCAGAAGGTACCGGGCGGCCTTAAATACGCTGCTGTTAAGAAGTACTATTTCAGCACGTCTGCATATACTTTCATGTGACGGGAGTTTCATCGTGAGATACTTTCCCCATTGCTTGACCTTGCAAACTTTACAATTTACAACATTTGCTTGTACCGAAGTGTCTTGGATAAGGATGCGTCACCCGTGGACAGGACCAAGCAGCCTTACCCACTGTCATCCTCTGCTGTCCAGGAAGGGACTTAGATAGAAAAAGGGTTCTGACCACTTCCCAAAGAGCAGATCAAGCTAAATTTAAAAGACTAATAGATCGCCCTAACCTAATCAAGGCCTGTGCATGTTGAGACTGAAGGGAACACTGACGTGCTATTGTGTTATTTCCCCAGCAATATAAGAAGGAATAACTGCTTCCTGTGTCTATAGAAGGCACTCCCACACATACATTTTTTTCTCCCCAGAGGGCCCTGATCTGTGGACTTAATCCTATCATCCAGGGATCCCAAACCCGAGTGCCCACGGGGCCAGGCAGGAAAGGTGACTGGGTGCAGCAGGCCCCGTGGGGCTTGGTGGTTGATGTGGTCAGCCCATCTGAAGGAGCATGCGACTGGGGCCCTGCAGGGCTGCTGGCCCGGTGTTTTCCAGAACTTACAGCTTTTCAAGAGATTCTCCATATCCCAGATTTTAAATGTCAGATGTATGTCAAATCCGTAGGACAAAGCGGTCCATAGGCTACCACTTCACGGCCTTGGCCGCGGCTCATTCTTGCCGTCTGCATTCACCATCAAGCATGAAACTTAATCTGTACTTCACTAGACTTGCCTGGGGAATGTATATATTGGGTTAAATATCCAGTGTGTGTGTGTGAGGTTTCTTCAAGTGGCCAGCTTAAGGCCCCACTCTGTGATCCCTCTTTTTCTTTGCAACAATTTAGAAGCATAAAGCAATTATGTAGTGTTTTTTAAGTATGTACATTTTTTTTCAGGCTGGGGTCCTACAGCTTCACAGCTAAAGCCGTAAATTCATACTTCAAATTGGTTTGATGTATGAGCCCCAGCCGTTCAGCAGAAGCTGCAGAGGAAAAGCTGTAGTGAGCGGTCATTTGTTGTTAGTAGAATATGGTTTTACCGTCTGCTTAGCCACCTTGGCCCCGGTCAGGTTGGGTGTTTTTTCTGCAGTACTTTAAACTAACAATTTGAGTGTTGCTCTCAGTACAAGAATCCTATGGTTATTTCAGATCTGTTGTTCTATCTTCATCCTGTCTGAACTGATACAACCCCCCGACAGGCATTACCGTATCACTTCTCCCATCTGACCAATCTAGGGCTTACTCATTTTATCATTTAATTTTAAATCCCCAAAACCCATTGAAAGAAGATCTGATTGTGAAGACTACATGCAGCATGCACAATGCTGCACAGAAAAACTTTAAAAGATCCAGTATCTTTTTCATCAAAGTTTACTTTCTAAAAGAGAAGTTCACTGTGGTAAAATGGGCAGGGACATGCAACTTGGCGATGTCCCAGCTTGCTTTAATGGTAGACTTTGCTGCTGCGTTTAAAAAGCCATATACCCCCCAAAAAATAAATAAATAAAAAATAAAAAGCCATATACCCAACCTGATCTCAAAGCAGAATGCCAGCAAGAGCTGAAATTGAAGTTCCTTCCTTCTTTTTTTTGGACATAGGCAATCCATTAGCAAAGAGCAAGTACTGGGGCATACGGGATGCTCTCTCCCAGCCCTACCATGCAAGGCACAGAAAGATGAGGTTTCCTTTATGGCACAGTACACCACAAAGAGGATTTAGGATATACTGGCGTCCTAACTTTACATACTGGTATTGGCTTTTGGCCAGGACCATGCATCACGGAGGTCAAGGATAATTTTCCATTTGCCTTACAGCAAAATCGTATTATCTTTTGTAAGCACTACCACCCGGGTGATCATGATCCTCTGACACCAGCTCAGTCTCATATAGCAGCTTGAGATTCTTTTGGAACTGTAAAGAATTCCATTAGAACTCTTCTGCAGGAGCAAGAAGAGTTAACAGGAACCACAGGCACACAAGCAGAGGCAGGGGCAAGAAGGCACAGCAGACGCCGGCACTCAGCACAAACCACACGCCCGCCTTTCGAGAAGAGAGCTTTACTGTAGGCCGCTCACTACACTGAGAGTCTTCGCCCATCCGTTCCCAGGCCAATAACAAGGCGCACCAGCCTGAGATGGTAATTTCGTGGGAAGCTGAGGCTTCCTTTAGCCTCCTGCTGCTTAGTCTCTCCACACTGATTTAAGCCCTGCGGGCAGATGTGGGAGATGTGGAAGTTTTAGTTCTGTTTGGCATCAAATTGTTCTACTCCCATTAACTGCTGACGAGAGCAGAGCTTTCTGCGGCTTCCACTGCTGTCTGCTCAACCGTAATGCTTCCTTGGAGGTGGAGGCCGGTTCTTAATGGTCTTACACTTGGGAATGTGTCGCTCGGCCACCTTGGGAGCGAAGTGGCGGCTGCAGTGAGGACACTGAATATAATCCGGATTTTCTGCAGGCAGGATGGGAGGCAAGTCGGAGGGGTTTCCACCTTTGGCAATTACCTGCTGGACCTCTCGGGCTTGACGGAGCGTACGGATGAAAGACTCATGCTTCTGTCTCCAGTTGCTCTTCCGAAGAGGTTCAGCCTGTAAGGAGGAGGAAGACGGATCATTCACCTTGCCGTTCACCCCATCCCCTTCTGAGTCTTCGTCAGAATGACAGTAAGGAAATGTACAGGCTGTTTATCCGTCAGATCAAAGAGAACAGGAAAGGAGCAACAGAGCTGACTTGCCAGAGTGCAGGCCCTTGAGCTAAGGGCCTGCCCCGGGGGACAGTGCTGAGAGGCTTGGTGCTTACGGTGCAGGCAGTGGAGAGGGAGAGGTGCAGGGCTGAGAATAAACTGGGTGCCTGGGGCCCCTCTCCCATCTCGCGCATCCAAGTGTCGGTCCCTTTGAGCGCTCTCACAGGAGAACAGGGGTTCATCCTCTGGAGAAACCGAACCAGACAGGTTTCAGACTCGGGAAGTCCAGGCATAGTAGAGAACAGGGTAATCCCGAGGCTGAAAACTGGGATTAGGTGCACGTACGCGTGATGAATTATGGCACAGTCGGCCTCCTTCCCCCGCACAGCTCCCAGGACATCAAACACACTGGCACCCTCATAGGAGACAGGAGCTCTCGGGATGTACCAAGCAGTCGAGAGAAAAGCCGTTAGATGCTGACCCTGAGTGACTCCAATGAAAAGGCTCAGTGTTTGATGACCCTAACATGAAGGCGCCTGAGCGGCTCAGTCAGTTAAGCGTCTGCCTTCGGCTCGGGTCATGCTCCCAGGTCCTCAGATCAGTCCCACATCAGGCTCTCCGCTCAGAGGGGAATGGGCTTCTCCCTCTGCCTCTCCCCTCTCCCTCCCTCCCTCTCTCACAAAAATAAATAAATAAAATCTTAAAAAAAAAAAAAAAGGACTGCCTTAAAACACAACAACAAAAACAAGCCCCACTTAAGCTTAAATATGAATGGACTGCCTGGAATCACCAGATATTTGAGTAAAGTTCTAATGAGAGAAACCAAAAAAAAAAGGTACATGAGTTCTCTCACTCACTCTCGGGAAACAAGAATGAGGGAGGTGAAAGAAAACTTAAAGCCAGAAAACCAGAAAGAACTATTATAAATAAACACTGTGATAGCTAAGAGGCTCCGGGGTGGCTCAGTTGGTTGAGCATCTGACTCTTGATTTCAGCTCAGGACATGATCTCAGGGTTATGGGATTGAGCCCCATGTTGGGCTCTGCACTCAGTGCGGAGTATGCTCATTTCTCTCCCTCTGCTCCTCCCCCTGATCACTTGCTCTCGATCTTTCTCTCTCAAATAAATACATAAAAATCTTTATTTTAAAAAAGGCCATTTAGGGCGCCTGGGTGGCTCAGTGGGTTAAGCTTCTGTCTTCAGCTCAGGTCATGGTCTCAGGGTCCTGGGATCAAGCCCTGCATGGGGCTCTCTGCTCAGCGGGGAGCCTGCTTCCCCCTCTCTTCTGCCTGCCTCTCTGCCTACTTGTGATCTCTCTCCCTCTGTCAAATAAATAAAATCTTTAAAAAAAAAAAAAAGACCACTTAAAAAAATGGTGATAGCCAAAAATAAAAATGTTGTAAAATACCAAGAAAATTACTCAGAATAGGAAAAAAGATCAAGATGGAAAGTAGGAAAGATTAGGAAATTAGTAAACCAATCTAGAAAGTCCAATACCTGACCAAAAGCAGTTCAAAAAAGAATAGAAAAAGCACACAGAAGATATTATTAAATAAATAATACAATAAACATTCCTTGAATTAAGGTCACTGCTCTTGAAATTGAAATTATCTACCAAGTAACCAACACAATCATTGTAGAATTTCAGAATAGAGAATCCTGTTGGCTTTCAGAAAAAGAAACACCAGAACAGGTTTCATATAGTGGAGCAGGAAGCAATATGGCATATATATATATATATATATATATATATATATATATATATATACACACACACATATATACCTCCCATGCATGTTTCTTGAAACCTTCAGCAAAGCAAGGAATAAAGCAAGAAAAAGGACGTAATAACCTGGAAATAGGACCCAACACAGGAGAAGCAAAACGAAGTCCCAAAACAACAGGTCTGCACCAGGCCTAGAGAATAACCAGTCCAGACTGGTGCAGGAGGAAAAAGAGTGGTGGGAGGGAAGTTTCCAGAATAAGAAAAAAAAAACAACGGATTAGGTATTTGAGCTTTTACAAAAACACTAATAGGTGTCTGACATCAGCTGGATCGTTTAGGAAAAAAAAAAATTAGAGACAGGTATGTAGGAAACCCAAGCAAATGAAAACATGAATCAGGTATTAATTCCAGGTTCATGTGGACAGAGGCAGAATTTATACACTTGTCAACAAAATTTACATGGTTATTATAATGTAAAAGCTGACTACTGGTTTAACCCAAAATCGTGATTCCACCATGATGGAAGGAGAAGGGAAGAAGAAAAGTAAAAGGAGAGGAGATGTGAAAGTTTAACCCACAGCATTCACAGGAGGAAGTCAAAAGATAGTGTGCAAAACTGATTAATCAAGAAAATAAGCACATTATTGAGAAATACGGAAATGCATACCAGAAGAGTCATCTATCAGGAACTGAAGGCTGCCACTGGGGGCCATTAGGATAGAGAAGGGTAAGGCAGGATCCTGCTTGTTGCATTACAGATCACTTAGTACATGATTTTTAAAATGTATTCAAATATTTAAATTAATATAAAATTAATTTTTAAAAGACAAAAAAAGAAAGAAGACAAGTGGCTGTTTGGTGATCTGATATTATTAATGATGAATGGCAGGAAGATATATTATCAAAGGAAAAGGATCCTTCAGGAGAGAGCCTTATTGAAACAGACAAGAAGGCAAGAGAATCTGTGTGTTAGAAATGGTACCCAGGAACTTTTAAAAGAATTGGGGAAAGTTCCTCAAGTATATATGATAGTTTGTCATATTGAAGGTATTGAATGAACTATTAATTCATCATATTCATAATATTGAAATTTTAATTCAATTAACACTTATTTTTCACAAAGCACAAAGATGTGGTCCCTGTGCTCAAATGCTTAAGGTCCAGTGGAGAGACCAGAGCCACGAGTCTGCTGGAAATTCTGTGAAAATTAAAGGATACAAGGAAAGTCACTTGTTCTTGTGAGTATGCTAGAAGAATAACAGGGAGACATTCAGCTTCCAAAGACACAAAGCTTTGGAATAAGACTAAGAACATTCCAAGGAATGTTAGTGCATCTCAATCCAGATCCTTTCTGCTTCAGTATCCTCAATGCATCATATCCCCGCTCCCTGCCTACAAAACTAGTTTCCACAAAGCTGGGGGGTCTGATCTCAGAAATCCAATTATTTTGCTTCACTGCTACTTTATTTAGGAATTTAAGAAACACAAGATTCTTTTCAGGCACCTTCCAGAAACCACCCCTATAGTGAGACAGAGAAGACCCCAGTGGATTATTGGGTTGACCAGAAAATAAAACAGGAAAGAATAGGAACTAGTGATCCTATCCTTCTCTGCAAGAGCAAAATGTTGAATTCTTGTTGGAAACTGGACTTCAGGTAGGTTATCTCTGAACACAGAGGGACTTCTTGTGGTGATATTCCAAACTATACTGAAAGAAATAACTGCGATTGACTTCTCCTGACAGCCACTGCAAAAATCTGAGTTTTTTTATAGGCCCCAGCAAGTATGCCCATAAACTGTAAAGTGCTTAGCAGATAAGAGGTGCAGCACAGGGAGGATTGGAAAGAACCAAAAACAGAATATGCTGTCATATTTTGTTAGAAAATTACAGCTGGATGGGGCTTTGAGATCACGTGGTCTAGGCTTTCCCAAACTTTGGTCATCTGCATACCACTTTCACTTTATCCCCCTTACCATAAATTACTTAATGTTTTTCTTTACATTCATGATTCCTAGAAACCACGGGCTTCATATGTTGTTATATTTTTCTAATACACACTGAAACTACTAAAATAAAAAATGGTTACCAGCATGCCCCACCTTGAGAAACACTCATTTACAGACCAAGGGGTATAACATCGACAGGGTGGTAGATTTATTCATGAGACACAGATCTAACTGTCCAAATACGCCTGTAAAATACCCCTAAACTTACCAGGCAAGTGTCTCACAGTCTTTTTACAACCTAGTTTTTCTGCAGCAGGAATGTTAACCAAAAATAAACTCCTTCACCTTTGAGGTGTTTAGACTCGGATGGGGAGAAAAAGGATTGCAAATTTAATTTACTAAATTTGTATTTACTAAACTTACTAAACTTGTGTTTACTAAGAAGTGTATCAGAACTGAGCTAATCTTGAGAAAGTAGAGACCATTATAGGAGTTGTAACAAATCCTAATCGTGGGAGGTGGCAGAGTATATTACAAAGACCAAGGAACTCCCTCCCGGGAGTGAAGTGCTACATCATTTTTCTCTCTATATTTTTCAAATCTTTTAAATTTTCTACAGTAAACATTTATTACTTTCATAATCAATAGGACATATATTTTTTAAGTCTAGATTTTGCAGTCATTCTGACCCAGATTTATATGCTGACTCTGCCATTTATTTTTTTAAGATTTATTTACTTATTTTAGAGAGTGTGTGCATAGCCGGGGGAAGGGGCAGAGGGAGAGAGAGAACCCGCAAACAAACTCCCCACTGAGCACAGAGCCTGATGCGGGGCTGGGGCCAGATGCGACTCCAGGACCCTAAGATCATGACCTGAGCCAAAATAAAGAGTTGATGCTTAACTAACTGAGCCACCCAGGCACCCCATATGTGCTGACTCTGCCATTTATTATTATTTTTTAAAGATTTTATTTATTTATTTGACAGAGA
>RCUC01117887.1:0-10308 GCA_003697995.1 Taxidea taxus jeffersonii
TGTTTTTATTTGGTAAGTACAATATCTTCCCATATCTTTATAAGGATACTAATTTCAAATTTTTATTTTTAAAATTCTGGTCTTGAATTATAATTCCTCTGGGTCAGTTTTTTAATTTATTTATCTTAGGTTTTCTTTTTCATGCTACTGGTTTCCTTATGTCTTGTGATCTTTGGCTATCCATATTTAACAAATGAGGACTAAGTAGATTCTTCTAGGTAGCAGGTACAGATTTTTCCTCAGCTGTTGAATATTTAGGCTTTTTAGATAAGTCTTTCCTTTCACTGGGATCTCTATTTTGTGGGCAGAGCTTGTTCACCAACACACTTCACTTTAGAGAGGGAGTAAGGTAGGGCACAGACAGCCTTTGGGCTAGGGTATATGCTTTATCTCAGTGATTTACTATGCAGGATCAACTCCATTTTAGTGAAACTAGCTTATCCCTAGGCAATCCCTTCAATTTCTTTGGTGATGGCTTCTAAATCTTGGGTTGGAGAGATTGAGCTGTCTTTACTCTGTCTTTACATCTTTAAAATGATGGAGGGGAAAGCTGAGCTATAAGTATAGTTCCACTGCAGACAAGATTTTATATAAACCCCTTGGCTTGGTCCCCCTTTCTCACCCCAACCCTTCCTGATTCTGAGGCTATCTGCTAGGTGGACTAGCTATCTTTTCCCAGAGCCTATGTTCTCTGGGTTGCTACTTCCTCACTCTGCTTAATCTGTCAACAGCCTTCCATCTGCTTACTGTCTTAGAGAAATCTGTCAAAAATGTCTCATCTGCTTATGATCCTTCTGTTGTGTGTTTGTTATTATGGATTTATTCTTTATCAGTTTTTAATAGGAGCTGGGGTGCTAATTCCAAGAGGAAATGGAGCTTGTGCTCAGGTCACTCTCCTGAAGCTGAAGTACACCCAATATTTTTTTTTTCCTCTATTCGTTTTTTTTTTCTTTAAGCTTTTTTATTTAAACATATAATGTAACCCCACCACCCTCTCCCAATCCCCTCCCCCCCACCCCCCTCAGTTTGTTTTATGACATTAAGAGTCTCTTTTGGTTTGTCTCCCTCCTGATCCCATCTTGTTTCATTTTTTCTTTTCCTACCACCTTAACCCCCACCCCCGTTGCATGTCCACTTCCTCATACCAGGGAGATCATGTGATAGTTGTCTTTCTCCGATTGACTTATTTCTCTAAGCATAATACGATCTAGTTCCATCCATGTCGTCGCAAATGGTAAGATTTCATTTCTTTTGATGGTTGCATAGTATTCCATTGTATATATATACCACTTCTTCTTTATCCATTCATCTGTTGATGGACATCTAGGTTCTTTCCATAATTTGGCTATTGTGGACATTGCTGCTATAAACATTCGGGTACACGTGCCCCTTCGGATCACTACGTTTGTATCTTTAGGGTAAATACCCAGTAGTGCAATTGCTGGGTCATAAGGTAGCTCTATTTTCAATTTTTTGAGGAACCTCCATACTGTGTTCCAGAGTGGTTGCAACAGCTTGCATTCCCACCAACAGTGTAGGAGGGTTCCCCTTTCTCCACATCCTCGCCAGCATCTGTCATTTCCTGACTTGTTCATTTTAGCCATTCTGACTGGTGTGAGGTGGTATCTCATTGTGGTTTTGATTTGTATTTCCCTGATGCCCAGTGATGTGGAGCACTTTTTCATGTGTCTGTTGGCCATCTGGATGTCTTCTTTGCAGAAATGTCTGTTCATGTCCTCTGCCCAGTTCTTGATTGGATTATTTGTTCTTTGGGTGTTGAGTTTGCTAAGCTCTTTATAGATTTTGGATACTAGCCCTTTATCTGATATGTCCTTTGCAAATATCTTCTCCCATTCTGTCAGTTGTCTTTTGGTTTTGTTGACTGTTTCCCTTGCTATGCAAAAGCTTTTGATCTTGATGAAGTCCCAATAGTTCATTTTTTCCCTTGCTTCCCTTGCCTTTGGTGTTGTTCCTAGGAAGAAGTTGCTGCGGCTGAGGTCGAAGAGGTTGCTGCCTGTGTTCTCCTCAAGGATTTTGATGGATTCTTTTCTCATATTGAGGTCCTTCATCCATTTTGAGTCTATTTTCATGTGTGGTGTAAGGAAATGGTCCAATTTCATTTTTCTGCATGTGGCTGTCCAATTTTCCCAACACCATTTGTTGAAGAGGCTGCCTTTTTTCCATTGGATGTTCTTTCCTGCTTTGTCGAAGATTAGTTGACCATAGAGTTGAGGGTCTGTTTCTGGGCTCTCTATTCTGTTCCATTGATCTATGTGTCTGTTTTTGTGCCAGTACATACTGTCTTGATGACGACAGCTTTGTAATAGAGCTTGAAGTCCGGAATTGTGATGCCACCAACTTTGGCTTTCTTTTTCAATATTCTTTTGGCTATTCGAGGTCTTTTCTGGTTCCATATAAATTTTAGGATTATTTGTTCCATTTCTTTGAAAAAAATGGATGGGATTTTGATAGGGATTGCATTCAATGTGTAGACTGCTTTAGGTAGCATAGACATTTTCACAATGTTTATTCTTCCAATCCATGAGCATGGAACATTTTTCCATTTCTTTGTGTCTTCCTCAATTTCTTTCATGAGTACTTTATAGTTTTCTGAGTATAGATTCTTTGCTTCTTTGGTTAGGTTTATTCCTAGGTATCTTATGGTTTTGGGTATAACTGTAAATGGGATTGACTCCTTAATTTCTCTTTCTTCTGTCTTGTTGTTGGTGTAAAGAAATGCAACTGATTTCTGTGCATTGATTTTATATCCTGACACTTTACTGAATTCCTGTACAAGCTCTAGCAGTTTTGGAGTGGAGCCTTTTGGGTTTTCCACATATAGTATCATATCATCTGCAAAGAGTGATAGTTTGACTTCTTCTTTGCCGATTTGGATGCCTTTAATTTCTTTTTGTTGTCTGATTGCTGAGGCTAGGACTTCTAGTACTATGTTGAATAGCAGTGGTGATAGTGGACATCCCTGCCGTGTTCCTGACCTTAACGGAAAAGCTCTCAGTTTTTCTCCATTGAGAATGATACTTGCCGTGGGTTTTTCATAGATGGCTTTGATAATATTGAGGTATGTGCCTTCTATCCCTACACTTTGAAGAGTTTTGATTAGGAAGGGATGTTGCACTTTATCAAATGCTTTTTCAGCATCTATTGAGAGTATCATATGGTTCTTGTTCTTTCTTTTGTTAATGTACTGTATCACATTGATTGATTTGCGGATGTTGAACCAACCCTGCTGCCCTGGAATAAATCCCACTTGGTCGTGGTGAATAATCCTTTTAATGTACTGTTGGACCCTATTGGCTAGTATTTTGGTGAGAATTTTCGCATCTGTGTTCATCAAGGATATTGGTCTGTAATTCTCTTTTTTGATGGGATCCTTGTCTGGTTTGGGGATCAAGGTGATGCTGGCCTCATAAAATGAGTTTGGAAGTTTTCCTTCCATTTCTATTTTTTGGAACAGTTTCAGGAGAATAGGAATTAATTCTTCTTTAAATGTTTGGTAGAATTCCCCTGGGAAGCCATCTGGCCCTGGGCTTTTGTTTGTTTGGAGATTTTGGATGACTGTTTCAATCTCCTTACTGGTTATGGGCCTATTCAGGTTTTCTATTTCTTCCTGGTTCAGTTTTGGCAGTTTATATGTCTCTAGGAAAGCATCCATTTCTTCCAGATTGTCAAATTTGTTGGCATAGAGTTGCTCATAATATGTTCTTATGATTGTTTGTATTTCTTTGGTGTTGGTTGTGATCTCTCCTCTTTCATTCATGATTTTATTTATTTGGGTCCTTTCTCTTTTCTTTTGGATAAGCCTGGCCAGGGGTTTATCAATCTTATTAATTCTTTCAAAGAACCAGCTCCTAGTTTCATTGATTTGTTCTATTGTTTTTTTGGTTTCTATTTCATTGATTTCTGCTTTGATCTTTATTATTTCTCTTCTCCTGCTGGGTTTAGGCTTTCTTTGTTGTTCTTTCTCGAGCTCCTTTAGGTGTAGGGTTAGGTTGTGTATTTGAGACCTTTCCTGTTTCTTGAGAAAGGCTTGTATCGCTATATATTTTCCTCTCAGGACTGCCTTTGCTGTGTCCCACAGATTTTGGACTGTTGTGTTTTTATTATCATTTGTTTCCATGATTTTTTTCAATTCTTCTTTCATTTCCTGGTTGATGCATTCATTCTTTAGAAGGATGCTGTTGAGTCTCCATGTATTTGTGCTCTTTCCAACACCCAATGTTTTTTAAAGCCATCTTTTGTTGCTCCAGGGATAGTATTCCCTGAATATGAAAGTATGTTCATCTTGGTGTCACTTCCTCTTGAAAAGCTCCCTTTTCTGCATGTGATGACCCTTGAAAGAGAGATGTTAACTGTCCAAAAGGAGGAAGTCATCCTTTATTAATTCTCTCATCCCCACTTTACTGAGATATCCATCAATAAGTCATATCTACCCTAATTTCTCTCTATCTTTTCTGCCCCGTCTACCATCATCTTTAATGAAATGGAATTCTTACTGAGCTCTTTTGATCCTTTACTTTTGTACCTTGAAACCTATTTGGCACAGGGGATAGAATAGACTTTAGTGTATGTCACTGCTCTTACAAAAACTCTGTAATGGCTTTCCATTGCTTATAGAATAAAATACACAACTTCTTTACCATGGTATACATAGTCCAGTAATAATCCTGTCCTAGCCCATCTTTGTGTTCTCACCTTCTACCACTCTCTTTTTGCTCACCATCTTTCTATTCCTCAAATACTTTACCCTTACTTCTGATTCAGGACATTGACAAACATGACCTAGAATCTCTACCTAGAACTTTCTTCTCTCTACTCAAATACAAAGTAGGTATTCAATAAATATTTATTAAGAGAAAATTTAGTAGTCACCTCACTACTAGGTTGTAAAGGCCTCAAAAAAGGCCCAATAAACACACTTTCCATGAATTTCTATTTTTCTTGACATGCCACATCGGCAAAAATAGATTAACTCCTTACTCTGTAGCAGATACAGCAACAAACTCCAAATAAACTTAAAAGAGCCTAACACTGAAAATTTAAACATTAGGAAGCCTATATGGAAATTAAATGTGTAAGGGAAGAAACAGAAAAGACTATCAATAAGAACACAGACAAGAACAATTATAATAAAAATGAACTTCTGAAATAATAAAACAGTTTCAAAGTAAAAAGAAAAGCAACAGATTAAGATAAAATTGTCATTATATAGATGATGTGTACAAGATTACAAAAGAAAAACAGAAACTGAAATAACCCTAAAAACCAATTCTTACCCTTCTAGATAAAAAAAAAAAAAAATCACTGACTACTGAGCCAGGTATGGCTCAGGTCATTAAGTGTCTCCCTTCAGCTCAGGTCATGATCCCAGGGTCCTGGGATGGAATCCTACATTGGGCTCCTTGCTCAGCAGGGAGCCTGCTTCTCCCTCTGCCTGCTGCTTTCCTGCTTGCACACACACTCTCTCTCTCTGACAAATAAATAAATAAAATCTTTAAAAAAAATCACTGACTAACATGGTCAGTTCACGAATGAGGAAATGAAAATAATAAAACAAGCATTTTATTAGGTACTTCCCATATGTTAGTCCTAAAGAAATAAACATGAAGATTATATCTCTGTCAAAATGGAGTTATATTCTAATTGGGAAGATAATTTTGTTTAGTCTTATAACTACCTAAGTAAAAAACTTAGTTCTCTAAAACTGAAGCTAAACATAATGATTTACATAAATCACCACAATTTTCTTAAACCACTATACAATGATTTATAATGCTTCACAATCACATTTGTGCATATTGATCACATTCAGATGGAGGAATGTAGAACCATCTGTTGAATAAGACAGTATTCATTCAACAAGCATTTATAAGACACCTACTATATTCATCGGTTCTGAGACTAAATAAATAAAACAGACTAGATCCTGGTCCTAGTCCACAGTCTACCAGGGAAGGCAGATATGTAAATAAATAATTTATCAATAGTTTGATAAGTGCTAGAGGTAAAAAATGCTATTATAAGAGGAGGTGATAAAAAGTCCTGCCTGAGAATGTCAGAGAACACTTATTGGAAGAAGGAAAAATGAGAGGAGAGTGATATTCCAAAGAAAATGACACAAAATAAAAAGGGGCAAAGGGAAAAAGTTGTCTAACCTCTCACAAAATTTGTATATACTTTGATGTAGCTAAGGGGAGGCTGTGCACAGAGGTATAGCTGATTACTAGCTGCAAAGTGAGGCAGGCACTGGACCCTATAGGCCAGGGGTGCTTGTGAAAGCATCTGGACTTCAAGCAAGAGAGATCTGACCACATGTTGTATTTTTTTTTTAAACTACTCAGAAAATCTATACGGGGAAATTATTAGAGTCTGAGACTAGATATAGAGAAACCATTCAGGAAGAAGAAGGATAAGGTTTAAAATAAAATTGAAAAGAAGATGGGATGTGAGTGATACATCACACACATTTCACAGTCAGAAATAACAGAAGTTAATAATTAACTAGTGGACTATGTGAAAAAGGAGAGGAATGAATGTAAAATGGTCTTCTGGTCTGCACCTCAGGCAAAATGGTTATAGTGTTATTAACCAAACCTGGGATGGGGGAAAGGAGACAACATAAGGTTTCGGAAAATGTTCAATTCCTTTCATAGTTAACAGAATTCAAATTTAAATAGTCATGAGGCACAGTCTTGCATTAATTAAAATAGAGTAAATTTTTAAAAATGGCTATAATCACTGCTGTGGGGTATTGGGGGAAAAGATGTACTAATACATTGCTGCCCTACAACCTGGTGAAGTCATTCTGAAAAGAAATTTGGCAACAAATATAAAAGCCATAAAAATTACCATGTTCTTTGACCCAGAAACACAACTTTTTGGAATATAGCCCAAGGATATAATTCAAAAGAAATAAAAAACCTATTTGTATAAAGATGTTTATGGCTGTGCTATATATTACAGACAAAAACTGGAAACAGCTCAAATGCCCAACAGTGAGGGAATGTTTAAGCAGACTTCGGTACATTAATGCAATGGGATATCTTATTGCTATTAAGAATGACAAATATGAGAACTATGTAGAAATAAAAAAGGGCAATATAAAGCAATGAGTTAAAAATGTAGAACTCAAAATGATGCATATAGAATGATCATAACTATGTAAAACTATATCTGTATAACCAAGAGTACTGGGAAAGATTACAGAGCTGGTAATTTAGAGTGCTGACATTTTTGTTGTTGGTTGAGTTGCTGGGAATGTTTATGTGTTTCAAGTTAGAATTCACTATATATTTAGTACAATCACATTAAGAAAGATAAATCTCCATTTTTTTTCTAGCGCATATAATTTTAAAAAGTGCTCATCAGTACCTTCCCATTCCCTAAGTGATTTTCTCTAGTCTCTTGAGTCCTATTAGTTTTTGGATGTATGAGGAAGTGGAACCCACACATACTCCATGACCTCCTAACTTAATCATATGCCACCCCTTATAGTCATTCATAGAACCATGTAACTTTCCTTGGTATTGTTCTAGTTTTAAGATCAGTTCATTAATGTCCATGTCTCCCCTACCACTTTGCACGCTCCATGAGGGCAGAGAAAGTATCTGTTTTTGTTTATTATTACAATCCTAGTTCCTAATGTATTACCCAGAACATTGCAGTTAACTCCAGAAACATTTGCAGGATAAATAAATGATTAACCCTATAGGTCATGTTACTGAGAGGGCATTGTCAGTTCCATGACAATACACTGATCAAATCATTAAAGAAAAAGGACAATCCAAAAGAATAACTACATGGGTTAAAATGACAGTTACTGGCCTTGCTTTATTATATATTATGAATTATGAATAAAATTCTATACATGTGGTTCTTATCCCTTAATTGTAACACATAAAATGAAATCAGCCTCTCCTTCTCCATCACACACACACACACACACACACACACACACACACACACACTCAGAGTTTCAAAGTTCAGTGAAAGTATGCAAAAGGAAACTAAGAGCTGCGTTTGTGGATAGGGACCAAGGTCATGAAATTGCTGTGTAAAAAAAGAGGAAGGTGCTCCTGAAAGAGAAGGGAAGAAATGAAAAAGGTTGGGGGAAAGGACAGGAGCTGAACTAAGGGCTTGGGGATACTTTATAAAAAGGAAAATGCCTAAAATTAAATTTTGGATTGTTAGTGTTGTTATAGTGTAAATCCATGTGCCTTCCCAAACCTTCAGTGATGTCTGCTATGTTCATTACCTTAGATTAAGACTGAGCCACTACAAAAGGGAGAATAGAGTTAAAGAGCCATCAAGTCAGAAGAGCCATCTTAGAGGTTGGCCAAGGTTTCTCTTCTTTGATAATTTCTGTTTGTACTTGTATAACATTTATCTAACCTCATTTGGAATGTGAACTTCACTGGTACTCATCTTTCAATTTTTCAGGAATAACTATAGCTATCTCAGAGTATGATAGGATTGCACATAACAGGTGCACCTTGGTGCATACTCTGTGCTCCAGGGGAACTTCTGACTCTCCCAACATCATAGTTCCCACCCTTTCTGCTCCAGTCACATCTCCACTTTAGGTCCTGGATTCAACATACAATTTCAGCCTACCTCCTACCATTCCCTCAGATGTTCCCTCCCACCCTGTATAACTGAATCTAACTTGCTTGGATTCAATCTGGGCTGGCCCAGCAATAGGACTAGGCAGAGAGCATTTAACATAGTGACTCATCCATAACCAGTGCTTAAAGATGATTATTAGATTCAGTCAAAATCAATTAAACATGGTAACAATTCTCTAGAATACCTTCTAATGAATCTATCAGTTAAGTAATGCTTTCATCTACAAGTAGCGTTAGTTTTTCTAAACGTTTTAATCCAGCTATATTGACCAGCTATATTTTGTCAAGCTTTACTTTCTATAAGTGGTCATGAGAAAAAAGTAATAATATTTTGACTTTTTAAAAATAAAAATGTTGGGTGCCTGGGTGGCTCAGTGGGTTAAAGCCTCTGCCTTCTGCTTGGGTCATGATCCCAGGGTCCTGGGATCGAGCCCCACATCAGGCTCTCTGCTCAGCAGGGAGTCTGCTTCCTCCTCTCTCTGCCTGCCTCTCTGCCTACTTGTGATCTCTGCCTGTCAAATAAATAAATAAATAAATAAATAAATAAAATCTTAAAAAAATATGTGATGAAATGCTATAATATTACATATGCTTTTTAAGACAAGGTAATCCCCTCCTACCTGCCCAGGAGATTGTGATATTCATCCCCAGTCCCATTACCTTCTGCTGACTATAGAAATCCTAGAGAGATGCAAAATTCTTCTGCTGTTTGATGGAGAATCACTGATTTAGAGCTGGGGAAGTTACTATGAAAAAAGTCTCTCCATCCTTCTTAAGACCACAAATAACTCGGAAAAGTACAAATACATTAATTCATTACATTTATGAATAGTCTTACAAGAACTGCTAAAAAATATGACCTACCCATCTAGGAGGGCAATGACGTTCTTCCTGGGCCGCCCAATATTAGGGCCATACAAACTGGCTCTGGAGTAAATCCGGATGGGTTGTAAAAGGCTCTTCAGCTGGATGTAATCCTTTCCCAACTGGCTGCCATTTACCGCCCGGCCATGCATGGTTCGATAGTTATTTGGCTCTAGATTAAAAGCAGACATGCAAGTCAGAGTTGAGAAGGGTAAGATTCTGCCAATCCTTTCCTGTCCACAGACTTTTTTCTTTTTTCTTAACAATGTGAATAAGAAAAAAAACAACAAAAAAAAAACCCCAAAAAACAATGTGAATAAAATAACCAAAAAGAGAGTGTAAGCTTGTTTAACTTGAAGAACTATCATAACAAAAAGTTAAATGCCATTTTAGCATTCTACTCATTTTCAAACAATCTTCACATGAGATCACCTAATCCACAAGACAGAGATCATGCTGATTTTTGGGTGATACTTTATAATGAATGGTCTACTGGACTGAATAGTGTCCCCCAAAGTTCACATCTACCTGTAACTTCAGAATGTGACCTTATTTGGAAATAGTCTTTGAAGATGTAGTTAAGATAAGGTCATACGGGATTAGGGTGTGCCCTAAACCCAGTGACTGGTGTCTTTATAAAAGAATGAAAGGTGAGGGATGCTTGGGTGGCTCAGTGGGTTAAGCCTCTGCCTTTGGCTCAGGTCATGATCTCAGGGTCCTGGGATGGAACCCCATGTTAGGCTCTCTGCTCAGCAGGGATCCTGCTTCCCCCTCTCCCTCTGCCTGCCTCTCTGCCTACTTG
>ML099091.1:0-16819 GCA_003697995.1 Taxidea taxus jeffersonii
GGGGGGGGCAGGCAACAAACACAGTCACCCTTAGGGCACTGGTGAAAATCCAGGGCAGCGGAGAGAAGTAAAGGGGGAAAAACCAAATCCTCCACACCTAGAAAAGAAACAGGGCTAGATGCTGGGCTCAGAACTACTAAGTGGGACAGACCTCTGAGCCTCTGGGACTGAAGGCTCAGAGAACACATACCCCACCCTTCCCCTACAAACACTGACCAGCAAGGAATGTATAAAGAGACAGACTCTGTCTGAGGCCCAGTGAGAAGGGAAAATTAAAAAATTAAAATCTGAGGGTAGATCAGACACTAAAGGACAAGCCTCTAACATGTCATCCCCAACCTAAGCCCGAGTACCACCACAAGAATGTGAGGGCAGGTGCACTGAAGGTAATGGGAACAAACAGACTGCAAACCCAGCCCAGCTCTGGATCAGATTAAGTTTATGCCTCTCCCCCAAAAAGAAACGTATGCTCATTTCCAGACATGAGTAACATTTATCTCAGTATCTATATACTACACATGATGTCTAGCTTTTAAGAACAACAAAAAATGAACACCCTAAGCAGAAAGAAACAACATACTACCAAGATACAAAAGTAGTCATCAGAAACAAACTCAGGTGACACTGATGCTGAAACTATATGAAAGAAAATTTAAAATAACTGTGATTAATACATTAACATTTCTAATGGCAAAGGTGAACAATGCTGGAGACCAGATGGGCAATTTCTGTAGAGGGATGGGAACCTGAAGAAATAACTGAAACACTAAAAATCAAAAACACAGTAATGCGGATGAATACAATAAATCAGAACAGAAACGAGCATCAAAGGGCTGTGGGATGATATCAAATGGTCTGATATGTGCAAAATTGGAAACACAACAAAGAAAACAGGATAGTAGAAATAACTGATAAAAAGGAATGGCTGAGAATTTTCTCAAAACAATGACAGACATAAACCCATGGACCCAAAAAGGTCAAGTAGGATAAATAAAATAAAATACCCTGACACTCTTACTGGAGAGGTGGCAGTGAAGGTCAAGTGATGAGCCAAGATTTTCATCCCCACCAAGTGTAACAAGCCCTCCCTGCCCAACCATGTCCACTCCTACCAGCAGTATCAAGGAGTTCTACCCCTCACAGTCCAAGTGGGAAGCTGGACTTCAACTTCTGTCTCTTCCTCACAGTATATAGACTTTGGGGTTCAGCCTCTTTCACTTACCAAAATGCATTTAAGATCCACCCATGCTATTTCATGAATCAAGACTCTGTTCCTTTTTATGGATGGGTAGCATCCCTCATTGAATGGATGTAAAATTGTTTATCCATTCCCTGTTGAAGGACATCTGTGTCATTTCCGACTTCAAGCATTTATAAATAAAGCTGTTACAAATGTTTGCTTGCAGGTTTTTACATGAATATACATCAAAAGCTGTGAAGGGTCTGAGATTTTGCCTTAGTTGCAAACTAACATGGGTGCCTGGGTCATTGACAAAGGACTTTACTAATCACAGCAGCAGCAGTAGCCGGAATGTTGGTGGGCAGTGGTTTCTGCACCAGTTTCCTGGGTCCCAATTCCCACGGGGTGATGGCAAGAGGGTTAAGTGACACTTGCACACACAGTAGGTTATGTTAAAGGAGAGGGATCCTGAACTTAGGAAAACTGAATATTCTATAATGGACTGTAAGCATGTTTGTTCTTTGCTCTTGAGTCAGATATTATCTTTATACTGGATAATAAGCAGGCCACTTTTCCTACTTTCCAAGGCTGTCTGCTATATAAACATCCATGAAAAGACAGAACAGAGGTTCTTGACAAAAGAACATAGATTACTGATTTGAAATCATTTCCTCCTTTTTAATGGAGGCTTTTAGTGCATTAAATTCCTTCCAGCACTGTATTAGCTGCATTCCACTTATTTTCATGCTGTGCTTAATTTTCATTAAATTTTATAAAATTTTATTTTTTTTAAGATTTTATTTATTTATTTGAGAGAGAGAACACAACTGGAGGGGAGGGGCAGAGGCAGAAGCATATTCCCTACTGAGCAGGGAGCCTGATGCAGGGCTCCATCCCAGGACCCTGGGATCATGACCTGAGCCGAAGGCAGACACTTAACCGACTGAGCCACTCAGGTGTCTCTAATTCTATGAAATTTTAAATTTTCTTTGATTTTCTTTCTGATCTGTGAATTATTTAGAGCCTGTTCTTTAATTTCCAAGTGTTCTGAGATTTTCATGGTGTCTTTTTGTTATTGATTTCTAGTTTGATTCCACTACAGTCAGAAGATATCTGTGTGACTCAATACTGTATGATTTCAATGCTTTTAAACATTAAAGGTTGTTTTATGACTCAAGATATAATCTATTTATGTGAGTGATCAATGTTTCTTGGAAAAGATTATGTATTCTCTTGGTGGGTGGAGCATTCTATAAATGTTAATTAGATATGCTTACCCGAAGGTGTTGTTCAGTTCTTCCAAACCTTTGATGACTGTTCAATAATGCTATCAACGGCTAAGACTGGGGTACTGAAGTCCCCAAGTAGAATTGCTGCATTGGTCTATCATGTCTTTTGACTCCATCTGGCTTTGTTTCATGTATTTTGAAGCTTTGTGGTTTGGTGCATACATATTTAGGATTGTTGGCTTCTTTTTTCTAAATTAAAATATAGTTGACACAAAATATTACATTAGTTTCAGGGGTATAAACCACAATGGAACAAGTTTATGTGTTGTGCTGTGTTCACCATGAGTGTAGTTAGAATTGTTATCCTCTTGATGGATTAACTTTTTTCTTATCATGTTAAGTCTCTTATAGTTCTCTTTGCTTTAACATCTACTTTATGTAATATTAACGTATTTACTAGGGATTTTTAAAAATTAGTGTTTGTATATCTTTTCCATCTTTTTACTTTCAACCTGTGTTATTTTTGAAGGGAGTTTCTTATAGACCACATAGAATTGGATCATGTTTTTGTCTACTCTCCAATCTCTGTCATGTAATTGGTATATTTAGATGATTTACATGTAATTACTGGTATTCATATAAATTTTCTTTTTTTTTTTTAAAGATTTTATTTATTTATTTGACAGACAGAGATCACACAAGTAGGCAGAGAGGCGAGGGGAGAAGCTGGGATCATGACCCGAGTTGAAGGCAGCAGCTTAACCCACTGAGCCACCCAGGCATCCCTAATTACTGGTATTTAATTAAGTTTCCCATTTTTTTGTTTTCTGTGTATTTCCTCTCTCATGTACCTTATTTTTCCTTTCCTTCCTGTGGATAATTTGAACATTTTTTTTAGTGTTCTATTTTGATTTATTTGTAATGTTTTTGAGTGTGCTGCCTTATGTAGTGTGCTTCATGGTTGCCTAGGTATTTTCTTATGCTTATGTGTAACTTATGTTTATGTGTATCCTGATACTGATACACTTTAAGTTTATCACTTCAAGTATAAAAACTGTCCTTTCCATTTAGGTCCTTTGTCTGAAGTACTTCCTCTATATTTATTATATACCATATTAGACGTTGTTAAACTTTTACTTGAACCATAAAACATGATTAAAGCAACTGGTGAGGTTACAGATTCTCTACTACGTTTACTTCTCTATGTAGCCATTCTACTGTTCTTCCTTTACTTCTAAAGGTCCAGGCTTTCTTCCTATTTGGAGAACTCCATTAGCCATTCATTCTTTAATGATATGTTTCCCAGCATCAAACCCTCTCTGTTTCCCTTGTCAGTCCTGAGGATATCATCACCAGAAAGATGATTCACAGCCTACAGGTCTTTCCTTTCAGCACTTGAAAAATGTTGTGCCACTTCCTTCTGGTCTCATGGTTTCAGATGAGAAACTGCTGTCATTTGAATTGGTGTTCCTTTATAGTTTATGTGTCATTTCTCTTTGGCTATTTTTAGGATTCTTCTTTGTCTTTAGTTTTCAGAAGATTAAATATATAATATGTTATGGTATGGGTTTCTTTGGCTTTACCCTGTTTGGGGTTTACTTAGGTTCTTGAATCATAGTTTTTATGTTTTCATCCAAATCGGGAGAGCTTTCAGCCATTACTTCTTTGAATATGTTTTTAGTCGCACACTGTTTTTTAGAATTCTGATGGTATGACTATTACCTCTTTTTTACTGTCCCAGAGATCTCTGAGGCTCTGTTGGTACTAGCATCAGTTGATTCTCTTCTCATCCAAATGTGGATTTCTTGGATCGTGGTATGATGAGTGATTTTTATGTCCTGGACAATCTGGTTACTATGTTAGGACACTATTCCCATTTAAATGTCATTTAGCAGGCAGTCACCCTATTCAGGTTTGTTTCTTTTAGCCTATGTTTGTGGGCTTTAGTTCCAATGACAATTTAATTTTTTACCCCATGCAGTCCTATTCTGGTCTGCTTTGTTCTTCTTGTGCTGCTGGGGCTCCCACTCAGTTCCTATTTGGTGCCGCCTGTAGGAAGCCTAGGAAAGGCACATCTCTGGGCTGCCTAGTGGTGCTAGATGACCTGCTGGGGTGTATGAGCACAAGCTGCTGAGCCTGACTCTATTTATACTGCTGAGTTGAGAGCAGGAAGATACAAAGCTGTGCCTTTGTTGTTTTTGCAGGACTGGACTTCCCACTGGTGCCCCAGTTGTGAAGCTGGGACAATCAGGGACTTTGATGTTGCCAGCAGGTTCTGCCACCTACAGGTAACCTGGTTTTAGAAATGCCCAGGCTTTGCTGATGCCACTGCTGCAGTTGCATGGGACCACCAACCGTACCCCAGGCATGCAGTGGAGTCTGAAACAGCCTGGGATGTTGCTACTGTGGCTACTGCCAACAGATCAGACCACTTATACAATGCTGTGGCATGGAGGCAATGGCGGCCAATGACCTTACTGCTACCATTATTTCTAGTGTATCATGCCCACCATGCTTGGGTTGTAAAATGACAACTGGGCAGCTGGAGTTTTGCTGCTTTTGCCATTGCTGGCAGACTGGACCACTTGACAGGATCTGAGTCGAAGAGCAGAGACTGGGATAGCAACGACTATACTATCGCCACTGCTTTCAATGAACTGGACGATGTGTCAGAGCCTGTGTCCTGGAGTGCAGTTTGGGGAGTCTCACTAGATCTCTGGTGGGTCTACCTTTTTCCAGTGTCTTTCCTCAGAGACTCTATGCATTTGTCAAAACCCACAAATCTATACACCAAAAACAAAGTGTTCTGTTCAAATTAAAATACAGTTCAACTAGGATATGGGGGGAACCAGCATACTGATGAATGACATAACCACACTGAAGTAGTTGGGTAAAATAGTACCTGACTTAGTAACTTTAGAAAACAGCTCTTTGACTGGATACTGTAAGGCTAAACACAGAAAGAACTATGTGTAAACAGTACACTCTAGCTGATAAATTTGTTTCTTAGAGTATGGGTTAGAAATTCTGAAACTACTTTATATGTATACTAGGGTTGAACAAAAAAGTAAATACATTACAGATAATGATAACCAGGTTTTTCATGGGCAAAGAAGTTACAAATAAGCAAATACATTGATTACAAATAAATCCTGTAGCTCTGGATTTTTGTAAGATGTATCAGTATGAACTCATGGTTTTATTTTTCTTTTTCAATGAAAATACAGATAAATAGATAGAAGAATATATATGGTTATGGACAGATGGGCTATTATACATATATTTCCCATCTTTGTCCACTGAGAAGACCTAGAAGCAGTGAGTCTAGTAGCAGCAATAAGTATACCCCAAGACCCAGATTTTGGTTTATAAACACCATTCTCTAATAAAAGAAACAAAGGTTCCCTGGAGAAGTGGTAAACTCCAGGGTTGAGGCTGGGAAAATATAAGATGAACATGAAACATCTCATAACATCAGAAAGTAAGGAAGTATTCAAAAAAGAAAAAAAAAGCTAGATGCAAATATGAAGGATATAGAGGGCAACCTGAAAGAGTTCCCAATGACCGAAGTGGGAACAAGCTTAGTTAACAACAAAATAAATAATAGCATTCAACTATTACTGAAAGAGTAAATCAATATTCATGAGTCCAATATGAAATAAATATGACTGATTAATAAATACAAGGGGGAAAGGGGAAACTCTTAGTTGCAGAAGAGTTTACATGCATAAATGTAAAAGGAATGGAGGAAACAGAAAGTCACCATTAGAACAGCACTGTGAAAACTGCTGTAGAGAAGATCCACCACAGCATGCTAAAATTAGTGAGTAAATGTTTAAGAAACACAGGATATGTGCATAGTCTCAAAGCATCTCATCCAAAACACATTTTATCTATAAAAACAAAAAACAGTAACTTTACACGGGAGCAACCTGGCAGATGCCACCTTACCCAAATCTCAAAGTTAACATGACCAGTATTAAGGCATATCAACCACTTGACATGATGCCCTGAGAAGGATGCATCACCTCTGTGGTATTCTAACCCCAATCTAACCATGAGGAAACATCAGATATATCCAAACTGAAGTACACTCTACAAAACACCTGATCAATACTTTTCAAAAGCATCAAGGTCATGAAAGACAAGGAATCATTCAGGACACCTTACAGACTGGAAGAGACTGAGGAAACTCTGGAACTAAATGTAATGTGGGGGATGGGGGAAAGAGGTGAAGGGGATTAAGAGGTAGAAACTTCCAGTTATCAAATAAATAAGTCATGGGATGAAAAGTATAGCAGAGGTAACACAATCCATAATACTGTAATAATATCATGTGGTGACAGATGGTGACTACACTTACCATGGGGAGCACTCAATAATGTACAGAATTGTCAAATCACTATGTTGTACACCTGAAACTAATATAAAATTGTATGTCGATTATATTTTGATAATAAACTTAAAAAAATAATAAATGCAATGGACCGTAGACTGAATCTTGGAACAGAACAGTAACGTTAGCAGAAAGTCTAATGAACTCTGAGGGAAGTCAGTGAATGAAGCAATGTGATTTCATAGGTTTTGTTTTAAACATATTTTATATTTTAACTTTTTTAAGTAGGCTCTAAGCCTAACATGGGGTTCAAACTCAGGACCCCATGATCAAGAGTTGCATGCTCAACTGACTGAGACAGCCACGTGCCCGTGATTTTCTTAGCTTTGGCAACTGAACTATGGTTATGCCAGATGTTAACATTAGGGGAAGCTAGCTGAAGGGCAATACAGGCATCCCCTGTACTATCTCTGCCACTCTTTTGCTAAGACTAAAATAATTTCAGAGAGGCAAGATGGTGGAGGAGTAGCAAACTAAAATGACATCAGATCCCAGGAGTTCAGCTAGATAGGTATAAAACCATTCCGAACACCTACAAACTCAACAGGAGATAGAAGAGAAGAGCAAAAATTCTAGGAACAGAAAATTGACCACTTTCTGAAGGATAGGACATGCAAAGAAGCAAATCCGAAAAGATGGGAAGATAAGACTGAGAGGGGAGGGACCAGCTCCTGGCAAGCGGCGAAGCAGTATAGCACAAAATCAGGACATTTAAAAGTCTGCTCCACTGAGGGACATCACTCCAGAGGCTAAGCAGAGGTGGAGCCCTTGTGGCGACAGTGTGGTCTCAGGTCCTGCAGGGTCACAGAAAGGTCGGGGGTGTCTGAGTGTGGCAGAGCTACCAGGTATTAGAGCAGGGAAGCTGACTACAGAGACAGAGCCAAAGAGTGAGCTTTTAGATCAGGGTTACCTTAAACTGTGATCAAAGGCACAGCTGGACCACTGCTCTTTGAGCAGGGACCCCACAAGCAGCAGATCCAGGGAGACTCACCTTCCTGCTCTGGGAGGGGCAGCATGGCAGGAATCTGCTGGATTTGGAGACTCCAGGCGGGGCCATGCACCAGAGATAGAAATGCTCAGTCACAGGCCAGGTGAGCTCATTGTGAGACCAGAGACCAGGGAGACAGGAGTGATAGACTGCTTGTCTCTGGGGGTGCAATGAGGAGTGGGGCCCCAATCTCCTGGCTCCTCTAGGCCAGAGATTGGAAGGCAGCCATTGTCATTCCCATCCTCCAAAGCTGCATGGAAAGCATCAGGGAACAAAAGCTCTGAGAGTGAACCCAAGCAGATTACATAGCCCGGTCCCTGGCAAGGGCAGGGCAATTCTACCTCAGGCATTTGAGAATCACTGCAACAGGCCCCTCCCGCAGAAGATCAGCAAGAACATCCAGCCAAGACCAAGCTCACCAATTAAGGAGAACACTGGAACTCTAGAGCTAGGGGAAAGCAATGCACAGAATTCATGGCTTTTTCCCCTTGATCCTTTAGTCTTGCAAAGTTAATTTTTTTTTTAGTTTTATTTTTTTTCTTATTTTATTTTTTTTAACTTTTCCTCTTTCCTCTTTTAATGTTTTTTAACTAGCTTATCTTAACAATACCTTTCTAAAATTTTTTTTAAACCTTCATTGTTATACTCATAATTTATCCCTTCATTGTATTTAACCTTATTTTTTGTATACATATAGGTTTTTTTTTCTAAAAAAAATTGGAATATATTTCTTCTAACAGATCAAAATATACTCTAATCTAGCACATGGCATTGTTCTAGTCTCCAGCCTGAGTGCTCTTCTTTTTCTTTTTCCAACCAACTTATCTTATCAATTTCTTTTTTAGAATTTTTTTAAAATTTTCATCTTTACAGTCATATACCATCCCTTCATCATGTTTACCCTTACTTTTAAATGTATATGTTTTCCTTTCTTTAAAATTTTGGGAGGTAGTTTCTTTTAAGAGACCAAAATACACCCCAAATCAAGTGGGTGGCTCTGTTCTATTCACCAGTCTAATATAAATATATATGCGTGTGTGTGTGTGTGTCTGTGTGTATTGTTTTTTATTTTTTATTTTTATTACTTTTTTCTCCCTTTCTTCTACCCAGGTTTTGGATCTTTTCTAATTTGGTACTGTACATTTTTCTGGGGTCTTTGCCACCTTTTTAGTATTTTATTCTCAAGTTCATATATTTTTATCTGGATAAAATGACAAGGCAGAAAGCTTCACCACAAAAAATAAAGAACAAGAGGCAGTACTGAGGCTACAGATCTAATCAATACAGAAATTGGTAATATGTCACAACTAGAGTTCAGAATGACAATTCTCAAGGTGCTAGCTAGGTTCGAAAAGGCATGGAAGATATCAGAGAAACTGTTTCTGGAGAAATAAAGCCCCTTTCTGGAGAAATAAAAGAACTAAAATCTAACCCAGCTGACATAAAAAAAAGCTATTAATGAGGTACAAGAAAAAATGGAGGCTTATTGCTAGGAAAAATGAAGCAGAAGAGAGAATTAGTGATATTGAAGACCAAATGATGGAGAATAAGGAAGCTGAGCAAAAGAGAGACAACTACTGGATCATGAAGGGAGAATTCGAGAGATAAAGTGATACCATAAGATGAAACAATATTAGAATAATTGGGATTCCAGAAGAAGAAGAAAGGGAGAAGGGAGAGGAAGGTATATTGGAGCAAATTTATAGTAAAGAATTTCCCTAATATGGCAAAGGGAACAAGCAACAAAATCCATGAGGCACGGGGCACCTGGGTGGCTCAGTTGGTTAAAGCCTCTGCCTTCGGCTCAGGTCATGATCCCAAGGTCCTGGGATCGAGCCCCGCATCGGGCTCTCTGCTCAGTGGGGAGCCTGCTTCCTCCTCTCTCTCTCTCTGCCTGCCTCTCTGCCTACTTGTGAGCTCTGTCAGTCAAATAAATAAAGTCTTTAAAAAAATCCAGGAGGCACAGAGCAGCCGCCTCAAAATCAATAAAAATAGGCCCATACCCCATCATCTAATAGTAAAACTTACAAGTCTTAGTGACAAAGAGAAAATCCTGAAAGCAGCTCGGGACAAGAGGTCTATTACATACAATGGTAGAAATACTAGATTGTCAGCAGACTTATCCACAGAGAACTGGCAGGCAAGAAAGAACTGGCATGATATATTCAGAGTACTAAATGAGAAAATTTGCAGCCAAGAATACGATATCCAGCGAGGCTATCATTGAAAATAGAAGGAAAGATAAAAAGCTTCCAGGACAAACAAAAATTAAAAAAATTTGCAAACACCAAACCAGCCCTACAGGAAATATTGAAAGGGGTCCTCTAAGCAATGAGAGAGCCTAAAAGTAACATAGGCCATAAAGGAACAGAGACAATTTACAGTAACAGTCACCTTACCAGCAATACAATGGTATCAAATTCTTATCTTTCAATAGTTACCCTGAATATAAATGGACTAAATGCCCAATCAAAAGACACAGGGTATCAGAATGGGTAAAAAACCAAAACCCAGTAATATGCTGTCTACAAGAAAATCATTTTTGACCCAAAGACACCTCCAGATTTAAAGTGAGGGGGAGGAAAACAATTTACCATGCTAATGGACATCAAAAGAAAGCTGGGGGGGGGCAATCTTTATATCAGATAAATTAGATTTTAAGCCAAAAACTGTAATAAGAAATGAGGAAGGACACTATATCTTACTTGAAGGGTCTCTCCAACAAGATGATCTAACAATTTTAAATACCTATGCCCCAACATGGAAGCAGCCAACTATATAAACCAATTAACAACAAAATCAAAGAAACACATTGACAATAATACAATAATAGTAGGGGACTTTAACACTCCCCTCACTGAAATGGACAGATCATCCTAGCAAAATATCAACAAGGAATAAAAGGCCTTAAATGACATACTGGACCAGATGGACATCACAGATATATTCAGAACATTCCATCCCAAAGCAACAGAATGAACATTCTTCTCAAGTGCACATGGAGTATTCTCCAGAATAGATCACACCCTAGGAAGCAAATCAGGTCTTAACCAGTACCAAAAGATTCGGATCATTCCCTGCACATATTCAGACCACAATGCTTCAAAACTAGAACTCAACCACAAGAGGAAAGTTGAAAAGAATGCAAACTCATGGAGGCTAAAGAACTTTCAAGTAAAGGATGAATGCATCAACCAGGAAATTAAAGAGAAATTTTTTTTAAAAAGATTTTATTTATTCAACAGACAGAGATCACAAGTAGGCAGAGAGAGAGGAGGAAGCAGGCTCCCTGCTGAGCAGAGAGCCTGATGCGGGGCTTGATCCCAGGACCCTGGGATCATGACCTGAGCTGAAGGCAGAGGCTTAACCCACTGAGCCACCCAGGTGCCCCTAAAGAGAAATTTTTAAAAATTCATGGAAACAAATGAAAATGAAAACACAACTATTTAAAATCTTAGGGACACAGCAAAGGTGGTCCTGAGAGGTAAGTATATAGCAATACAAGTCTTTCTCAAGAAACAAAAAAGGTCTCAAATACACAACCTAACCCTACACCTAAAGGAGCAGGAGAAAGAACAGCAAAAAAGGGCCTAAACCTAGCAGAAGAAGAGAAATAATAAAGATCAGAGCAGAAATCAATGAAATAGAAACCAAAAGAACTGTATAACAGATAAACAAAACTAGGAGCTGGTTCTTTGAAAGAATTAATAAGATTGATAAACTCCTGGCCAGACTTACTAAAAAGAAGAGTGAAAGGACCCAAATTAGTAAAATCATGAATGAAAGAGGAGAGATCACAATCAACACCAAAGAAATACAAACAATTATAAGAACATATTTTGACCAACTATACACCAGCAAATTTGACAATCTGGAAGAAATGGATGGATTCCTAGAGACATATAAATTACCAAAACTGAACCAGGAAGACACAGAAAACCTGAACAGACTCATAACGTAAGGAGATTAAAGCAGTCCTCAAAAATCTCCCAACAAACAAGAGACCAGAGCCAGATGGCTTCCCAGGGGAATTCTACCAAACATTTAAAGAATTAATCCCTATTCTCCTGAAACTATTCCAAAAAAATTGAAATGGAAGGAAAACTTCCAAACTCATTTTATGAGGCCAGCATTACCTTGATCCCCAAACCAGACAAAGACCCCACCGACAAGGAGAATTACAGACCAATATCCTTGATGAACACAGATGCAAAAATTTTCACCAAAATACTAGCCAAAGATCCAACAGTACATTAAAAGGATAATTCACCACGACCAAGTGGGATTTCTTCCTGGGCTGCAAGGTTGGGTCGATATCCACAAATCAATCATTGTGATACAATACACTAATAAGAGAAAGAACAAGAACCATATGATTCTCTCAATAGATGCTGGAAAAGCATTTGACAGAGTACAGCATCGGTTCTTGATCAAAACTCTTCACAGTGTAGGGACAGAGGGTACATACCTCAATACCATCAAAGCCATGTATGAAAAACTCACAGTGAATATCATTCTCAATGGGGTAAAACTGAGAGCTTTTCCACTAAGGTCAGGAACATGGCAGGGATGTCCACTATCACTACTCTTATTCAATATAGTACTAGAAGTCCTAGCCTCAGTAATCAGACAATAAAAAGAAATTAAAGGCATCCAAATTGGCAAAGAACAAGTCAAAGTCTCCCTCTTTGCAGATGATATGATACTTTATGTGGAAAACACAAAAAAGTCCACTCCAAAAATGCCAGAACTCATACAGGAGTTCAGTGAAGTGTCAGGATATAAAATCAATGCACAGAAATCAGTTGCATTTGTATACATCAACCGAAAGACAGAAGAAAGAGAAATTAAGGAATCAATCCCATTACAATTGCACCCATAACCTAAGATACCTAGGAATAAATCTATTCAAACATACAAGGAATCTGTACTCAGAAAACTATAAAGTACTCACGGAAGAAATTGAGGAAGACACAAAGAAATGGAAAAACTTTCTATGCTCATGGATCAGAAGAAAAAATACTGTGAAAAATGTCTATGTTACCTAGAGCAACCTACACATTTAATGCAATCCTTATCAAAATACCATCAACTTTTTTCAAGGAAAGGGAAAAAATAATCCCTAAATTTATATGGAACCAGAAAAGACCCTGAAGAGACAGAGGAATGTTGAAAAAGAAAACCAAAATTGGCGCTACGACAATTCCAGACATCAAGCTCTATTACAAAGCTGTAATCATTAAGATAGTAGGCTACTGGTATAAAAACAGACACAAAGATCAGTGGAACAGAAGAGAGTCCAGAAATGGACTCTTATCTCTATGGTCAAGTAATCTTTGACAAAGTAGGGAAGAATGTCCAATGGAAAACATGGTGTTGTGAAAACTAGACAGCCACATGCAGAAGAATGAAACTGGACCATTTCTTTACACGACACACAAAAATAGACTCAAAATGGATGAAAGTCTTCAATGTTAAGACAGGAATCCATCAAAATCCTTGAGGAGAACACAGGCAGCAACCTCTTTGACCTCAGCCGTGGCAATTTCTTCCTAGACATATCACCAAAGGCAAGGGAAACAAGGGCAAAAATAAACTCTTGGGACTTCATCAAGATGAAAAGCTTTTGCACAGTAAAGGAAACAGTCAACAAAACGAAAAGACAACCAAGAGAATGGGAGAAGATATTTGGAAACGACATGTCAGATGAAGGGCTAGTATCCAAAATCTATTAAGAACTTATCAAACTCAACACCCCAAAACAAATAATCCAATCAAGAAATGGGCAGAAGACATGAACAGACAGACATTTCTGCAAAGAAGACATCCAAATGGCCAACAGACACATGAAAAAGTGCTAGCATCCCTCAGCATCAGGGAAATACAAATGAAAACCACAGTGAGATACCACTTCACACCAGTCAGAATGGCTAAAATTAACAAGTCAGGAAATGACAGATGCTGGCGAGGTTGCGGAGAAAAGAGAACCCTCCCACACTGTTGGTGGGAATGCAAGCTGGTGGAACCACTCTGGAAAACAGCATGGAGGCTCCTCAAAAAGTTGAAAATAGAGCTACCTTATGACCCAGCAATTGCACTACTGGGTACTTACCCTAAAGATACAAACGTAGTGATCTGAAGGGGCACGTGCACCCGAATGTTTATAGCAGCAATGTCCACAATAGCCAAGTTATGGAAAGAACCTAGATGTCCATCAACAGATGAATGGATAAAGAAGAAGTGGTATATATATACAATGGAATACTATGCAGCCATCAAAAGAAATGAAATCTTGCCATTTGCGACAACATGGATGGAACTAGAGGGTATTATGCTTAGCGAAATAAGTCAATCAGAGAAAGACAACTATCATATGATCTCCCTGATATGAGGAAGTGGAGATGCAACGGGGGGGGCGGTTAGAGGGGTCGGAAAAGAATAAATGAAACAAGATGGGATTGGGAGGGAGACAAACCAAAAGATACTCTTAATGTCATAAAACAAACTGAGGGGGGTGGGGGGAGGGGGGTGTGGTTACATTATATATTTATAAAAATATAAAAAATTTAAAAATCAAAAAAAAAGAAATGGGCAGAGGACACAAACAGACATTTCTGCAAAGAAGACATCTAAATGGCCAACAGACATGTGAAAAAGTGCTCAACATCACTCAACATCAGGGAAATAGAAATCAAATCCACAATGAGATACCACCTCACAACAGCCAGAATGGCTAAAATTAACAAGTCAGGAAATGACAGATGTTGGAGGGGATGTGGAGAAAGGGGAACCCTCCTATACTCTTGGTAGGAATGCAAGCTGGTGCAGCCAGTCTGGAAAACAACATGGAGGTTCCTCAAAAAGTTGAAAATAGAGCTACCCTATGACCCAGTAATCGCATACTGGGTATTTACCCTAACGATACAAATGTAGTGATCTGAAGGGGCATGTGCACCCGAATGTTTATAGCAGCAATGTCCATAATAGCCAATCTATGGAAAGAACCTAGATGTCCACCAACAGATGAATGGATAAAGAAGATGTGGCATATATATATATATGTGTATGTATATATACACACAATGGAATACTATGCAGCCATCAAAAGAAATGAAATCTTGCCATTTGCAACAACGTGGATAGAACTAGAGGGTATTATGCTGAGCAAAATAAGTCAATCAGAGAAAGACAATTATCATATGATCTCCCTGATACAAGGAATTTGAGAGGCAGAAAGGGGGGCTTGAAGGGAAGAGAAGGAAAAAGTGAAACAAGATGGGATTAGGAGGGAGACAAACCATAAGAGACTCTTAATCTCATGCAACAAACTATGGGTTGCTGGGGGAGGGAGGTGTGGAGAGGGTGGTTCGTTTATGGTCATTGGGGGGTGTATGTGATATGGTGAGTGCTGATGATTCACAAATCTGTACCCCTGTAGCAAATAATACATTATATGTTTATAAAAATAATAAAAAAAAACTAAAATTATTTCAGATTAAAAAGGTGAAAAAAAAACCACACACACCAAAAAACTCCTTCAACATTGTGGGCATCAGAAATGTAGCTCAGATGGTAAATAGTACAACTCTTCTCTCTGAGCCCCATCTCAATAGTCTTGTTGACAAGCCCACTATTCAGGGAATGTTGAAAAGATGGTAGAAAATCTAGGAGAAATCCAGACTGAGAATCACAGGAAAGATAGTTAGGATTTAATGCCTCCTGGCCCAGGAGCCTTGGGCCAGACCCTACCCCCAACTACTGGGCAGACTCTATCCCAGCTTGTGCTCCTCTGACCTTAGTACTGGCTATGCCTCCTTAAGGAACTATCACTTCGACACCAGCACATGGCAGTGTCGGAACACCTCCGTGGTTAGTCCTGAATTCACTGGGTTGATTCCTGAGCCAAGCCAGTCAAAAGAATATAGAGAAATCTGGTCATCTTGAAAATAAATTTTGCACATTGAGTGAGCAAGCAAGAGACCTTCAGTGAAGATTTTTGAAGAGAACAGAATCACACTTTGAGTTTTAGCCATCTACATGGCTGGTTCTATTCATTAGTGATTTTTGTATAAAGCAGCACCCATTAATGTTTTTATCTAATGATATTATGTATATAATATCTCATCATAACAAACCCTAAATTAGTGGGCTCTGAATTAACTATTACATATGGTCTGTAAAAGGAGGGAGCATTTATTTCAAGTAACTTCACTGGTTAATTCTGGAAATGTATCAAGTTGAGTATGATTTGAATATTCTTCCCCAGGGTAAGGTGGCCAGTTAGATCAAGATCTTATAAGCATCATTATTTCTTATATAATATACTTCTTCCCTCTCCCATTTTTTAAAAAACCAATCCCAAGGGAACTCTGGTACATCCCAATAACAGCACAAGCAATTTTCAATATTCAAGGAGACACACTAGTGTCCATTGTGGCTCCTTGTCAAATCTGGGACTTTTTTTTAAAAGATTTTATTTATTTGACACAGAGAGAGAGATCACAATAGGCAGAGAGGCAGGCAGAGAGAGAGGGGGAAGCAGGCTCCATGCTGAGCAGAGAGCTGGATGTGGGGCTCGATCCCAGGACCATGAGATCATAACCTGAGCCAAAGGAGCCACTTAAGAAACTGAGCCCCCCAGGTGCCCCAAATCTGGGACTTTAAACTCAGGTACTGAACTATTTTAAAGATGTCTGTGATCAACATCTGACATTTTGAGAAGAGCCCTTAGTTTCAATTTTAGCATATCTCAAGTATCTGGAATGCTATATGGTTCTGGAAAAAGAACTTTAAGAAAAGTTCAAGGCAAGAAAAAATTTAATAAAAGGAAATTCCTTCCTCATAGTCTGTATAAATGCCAAGAGGGGTAGCTTTAATGTTCTCCAAGTAAAAGGCAGGCCTGAAGAATTTATTTCACTTTCACACTGTATCTTGCTGCTGCCCTCTCTCTCTAGCTTCTCGCCAGAACACTGGTGTGTTTCCACCAGTTCACTACTTTGGAACAAAATCCATAGTTAAAAATAGCT
>ML099091.1:17219-30829 GCA_003697995.1 Taxidea taxus jeffersonii
CAATACACTATTTGAAACAATAATGAGGTTACAGGAAGATCAAATCTGAAGGTTTGAGTAAAAAAAAAAATTAAATTTTGAAATTTATCTTCATAAAGGGGCTGAAATCTGAGCCAAGGGCAGCTCTGGACATGGTGTGTTATGAACAAAGTCTTATCTAAATGTTAATATAGTGACTCATGAGCTTAGATTAATGTGACCATTGTAAAGAAAATGAGTGTGTGAAACCCTGCCATCTTGACACCCAGAGCCCTTTCTCAAGAATTTCCATGGCATGATTAACTCAGTAGGTGATCAAGTGAGGCTTCTTCCCCCAGACCCAGTGTCCATCTTTCTTACCTGAATGTCTCTAACCCAGGACTGAGCCCCTCTCAAATTATCTTCATTGACTTCAACAAGTTTTTCCTGCCAAGCAACTGCTTGGGCGTCAAACTGCACAAAATTGAATTTCCTTTTATATTTCAGCTGTTCCTGTAAGAGAATTATTATTTAACCATAACACCACTCAGATGTAAGAAAAGGTTAGGACAGGCCAAAGTTTGATCAATTTTAATCACTATGACATCTATTTTCAGTTCTGGAAGCTAAAAATTACATTTTATTTTATTTTTTTTTAAGATTTTATTTATTTATTTGACAGATGGAGATCACAAGTAGGCAGACAAGCAGGCAGAGAGAGAGGAGGAAGCAGGCTCCCTGCTGAGCAGAGAGCCCGATGCGGGGCTCCATCCCAGGACCCTGAGATCATGACCTGAGCCGAAGGCAGAGGCTTTAACCCACTGAGCCACCCAGGCACCCCTAAAAATTACATTTTAAAGAGAAAATCTTTTCTAGTACAAAAAACATTTAAACAAAATGTACACAGTTTGGAGTACACCTTTACAAATGTATATATGTATGAATGTGTTATATATGTCACATACATGTGTAAGTTTTTCTATATAACTAACATTAAATGTTGTTGTGTTTAATAGTAGCATTGATGGTATACCACATACTTCCAGTAAATGGAACCTGCCTAAGGAAGAGAAATCCAAAATGGTATCATCGTTTCACTAATCATGTTTCGTGAAGGCTTTATTTGGTTACACATCTATTCACTTGCCTTCTACCAGCCCATATTTCTCCAACAGAGGTTTATCAAATTAAAACCTGTATTTTGTCCTTGTGAACATCCCCCACAATGATCTTCTGTGGTAACACTCCCATCAACACCACTAATTAGTAACAGCACCAGGGTACCCATCTGGAGGTGTGGGGACTCGAAGTAAGGAAAGCAGTCTGTTTCAGGTCACACCAGTCAGAGGCCGCACAGATGGAGTTAGACCTGGAAGCTCCTAACCACCAGCATGCACTCCTCCCACACATCAGTTTTTTGGGGCCACTGCACTGAACACTGCTAATAAATTCTGGAGATTAAAATAAAAATGCTGAGATGACAGAGCATCTGGGAAACAATGGAGATGTGTGCACACCACAGGTTTCAGGACAGAGGAAACCTGAAGCAGTGGACGCTGAAACTCCCTTAGCAACCCACAGGTTACAGAAAGGACCCTGCTGCAGGGCGGGTCTGCTTGCAAAGGAGAACCGATGATTCTCAAAGTGGCAAAGGGAGCTTTTCTCTAACGTGGCTTTCCTGTGGATGTCTGGGTGCCGACCTTGCCTGTGCACCTCTCATAACCAGTGCAGGTGAAGGCTGCTGTGAATGTGTTCATGACAAAAAGGTCCCCAAACCCATGCACCTGACAGCCCCATCTAACCTCTATAAACTGGATAATCTTGTCCTTCACCAAGTCCAGTTTGCTCTTCATTGAGTGAGATGTATCAATGAGGACATAGACGCAATCACTGGGTACTTTTCCAAAGAGGAATTGACTTCTATCCTGTAGCCACTTAATCCTAGACAGGAAATAGACTGGAAGTGAATTTTTAGAGCCTGTGGACAGTATTGGCATCTTCCTAAGAACTTAATAATACATCTATAGAGGTCAAGCTGTGCTGTATTGCTTATGCACAATCTTCTGTGAGTGGATTACTCACTTGGAGGGTTTTCTGTGGAAAATCCTACATTTGGGCTGGCTCCCTCATCACCAGCCCCCTCCACTTCTCCATCATCAATCCAAGTAAAACAGCTAGGAAAATCAATAGAACAGAAAAATAAATCCAAAACTGGGTTCCAAAGCCAAAAGTAAACTACTTCTTGTCATCTGATAGTTTGAATCCCTCAGCTATGACTTCAGACCACCTGTTCTTTTAACCCTGCTGACTACAGTCAAGTTAGTCATGCCAGCACATTCCTGAAACTTCAATGAAGCTTTTGGACAATATCAAGCAACCCCAGATCCCTCTAATAACTAAGCATCAGACAGTTGTATGAGCAGAACTACTTCTGTGACTGGGACTGAGGTGCCCAAAACAGGATGTAAATTAAGTTCACATCCTCAGCCAAAACCAGGAGGAAGGGGCAGGGCAAATGAAAAAAATATTTGAAACTGACTTCGGAGTTTATCAAGGCTAGGCAACTACAATTTGTAGGGCAAAATACTGAAGGAGAGGTTGCTGCATAGAAGCAGAGAGAGTGGGGAGGGATGGAGAAAGAGAGGGAAAAAAGGGGAAGAGAATGGGCTCTGGCCATCTGCAGAGAATGCCCTAAAGATTTTGGCTAAGTAATGATCAGGGCATGCATGTGAAGAAACTCCGAAAGCTAAGGAACAAATCACCATAACAGTAAGTAGATCAACACCTCAAAGTTAACACAGGGTTACTTCATGTTCCAAAGAACCAGAGTGGGAAACCTCCTTAATACGTGGGACATTAAGTCCTCATAAGGGTACTGCTTTAATAGTAGAACCAAATTAGCCCTGGACTAAAGGCTGCCCTAGACCTTACTTGCTATTAAAAGTAAGCCCCAGTGATTCCAAGAAACATAACTGCATCATAGCACATATATTTAAAATAGAGCAAAACTCAGTACCCAAGAACTTCAAATTCAAAATGTCTGCATTCCAGTAAAAAATTACCAGCCATGTAAAGAAGCAGGAAAACATGACCCATAACCATTAGAAAAACAGATCAACAGAAACAAACACTACAATAACACAAATGCTGGAATTAGTAGAAAAGGATGTTACACAGCTATTATAAACACAATCCATATGTTCAGCAAGGTAAAGTATAAGCAGAACAAGGACAGAAATGGAAAATATAAAAGGAAACTTACAGAGATGCACAATTACCAAAATGAAAAATACACTACAGGGTATTAACAGACACTACACTAGAAGATCAGGGAACCTTAAGAAAGACATTGTAATAGGAAGCAATTTAAAAATGAAACACAGAGGGGAAAAGCCTTAAAAAAGAAACACAGAGAATAAGCAATGCATGGAACAATAGCAAGGAGTCCCACATATATAGAAAAACTAAGAAAAAGGAAAAAGACAGAAACAGAAAAAATATTTGGAGAAATATGACCAAATATTTCCAATTTTGATAAAACAATAAACCCATATAAAGCTCAAAGAACCTAAATAGAAGAAAAATGAAAAAATAAAAACTACCAACACATACCATAATACATAATTTGAAATCCAACAATAAAGACTTAAAAAGCACCCAGAGACAACATAAAAATAATAGAGTTTTCATCACAAATCAAGCAAGCCAAAGCACAATGAAGAAATATTTTTAAAGTACTGAAATTATAAAACTGTAAACCCACAATTCTACATAAAGCAAAAAAAAAAAAAATCTTTCAAAACTACAAGTAAATTAGAGCCTTTCAGACTAAAACACCTGAGGTAATTCATTACCAACAGACTTCCATTAGGATCTATACAAAACAATAAAGAGCCACAGAAATATCAAATGTGTGGACAAATACAAAATACATTAATTCTCATTTTAAGTTTATTTATATGACAGTTGATTGTTTATAATGTATTATGGGTTTATCACATATGGAAATAAAGTGTAGGACAACAAAAGAAAAGACAGAAGGGGCAATAGAAGTTGTAAGATTTTTATGATATAGATGAAGTAAAATAGTATTTGAAGGTAGACTATGGCAAGTTAAAGATATATACTACAGGGACACCTCGGTGGCTCAGTTGGTTAAGCGGCTGCCTTCAGCTTGGGTCATGATCCCAGAGTCCTGGGATCGAGTCCCACATCGGGCTTCTTGCTCAGCAGGGAGCCTGCTTCTCCCTCTGCCTCTGCCTGCCTGTGCTCGCTCCTATGCTCTCTCTCTATCTGACAAATAAATAAATAAATAAAATCTTAAAAAAAAAAGATATATACTATAAATGCTAAAGCTATCATACACACAAAACAAAACAAAGGGATAGAGTTTATAAGCCAACAGTCAAGATAAAATGCAATCATAAAAAATGTTCCAACAAAAGAAGGTAGAACAGTGAAAAAGTTATAAAGAACAGGTGAGACAAAAAACAAACAGCAAGATCTTAGATTTTAATCCAACCAAATAAATAATCACATTAAATGGAAATGATCTTTTATTTTTAAAGATTTTATTTTTTTTATTTGACAGAGAGAGAGACAGAGAGAGAGAGAGTGGGATGGGCAGAGGGAGAAGCAGAATCTCTGCCAAGCAGGGAAACCAATGCGGGGTTCGATCCCAGGACCCTGGGATCATGACCCAAGCCAAAAGCAGATGCTTAACCAACTGAGCCACCCAGGCGCCCCAGTGGAAATGATCTTAATACTCAAATCAAAAGGCAGAGATTAGAAATGGCTATTATCGAAATGACAAGATATAATAAGCATTGGCCAGGATGTGGAGAAAAGGGAACCCCTCATGCATGTTGGCAAGAATGTAAATTGGTATAGCTACTGTAGAAAAGAGTATGGAGGTTTCTCAAAAATTAAAAATAGAAGGGGCGCTTGGCTGGCACAGTCGGTTAAGCATCCAACTCTTGGTTTTCGCTCAGGTCATGATCTCAGGGTCATGAGATCAAGCCCTATGTTGGGCTCCATGCTCGGCACGGAGTCTGCCTGAGATTCTCTCTCTTTCTTCCTCTGTCCCTCATGCTTGTGCATGCTCTCTCTCTCTAAAATGAATAAACAAATAAATCTTAAGAAAAAAAAAAAGAAATACCACACAATCCAGAATTCTGCTTCTGGGTATTTATCCAAAACAGAAAACACTAACTTGAAAAGATATATGCACCCCTATGTTTGTTTGTTTTTTTGCAGCATTATTTACAATAGCCAAGATGGGGAAACAACCCAAGTGTCCATTAATAGATGAATGGATAAAGAAGATGTGACATATCCATATATATAATTCAGCCATAAAAAAGAATGAAATCTTGCCATTTTCAACACATGGACCTTGAAGGCAATATACTAAGTGAGGTAAGTCAGAGAAAGACATCATCTTTCTTATATGTGGGATCTTAAAGCAAATAAAATGAAAAAAAAAATGAGTTCACAGATACAAGCAGATTGGTGGTTGCAAGAGGCCAGGTGGGAAAAATGGCTGAAGATGACCAAAAGATAAAAAGAAACAAATTAAACAAACCCACTGGGGGATTGGGGAATAAATGGTAGCTTTTAGAATATTTTATCTCTAGTATTTAAAATTTTGTGATGATGTATCCTGGATGGTTCTTTATTACCCACTTTCTAGACATTTCTGGCAACTTTCTTTTGGTTTGGAAACACTGGTCTTGTGAGATCTCCCCTTCATTTTTTATATGGCCATAAGTTATCTATTTGTACGGATGGATGCATGTATGCTAACATCAACCCTAGAATGCTTGTGTTCTGCTTTTTGAGAGACTGCCTTCATCTTCCAAATTTCCCCATTGAATAGGTTTTTTTAAAAGATTTTATTTATTTATTTGTCGGGGGAGGGGGCACAAGCAGAGGGAGCCGCAGGTGGGAGAGGCAGGCTTCCCAGTGAGCAAGGAGCCTGATATGGGACTTGATCCCAGGACTCTGGGATCATGAACTGAGCTAAAGACAGGTGCTTAGCCAACGAAGCCATCCAGGTGAATACACTATTCAGAATACACTGAAGAGTGTATTCTGGCTATCAGGCTTTGAGGAGCTCTTGAATTTCTTAATATCTATCATCTCTATCTATCTATCTACATAACAGTCTTTTCCAACTTGAGTGTGGTATTCTCGCTCTTTCTGAGAAGATTAATAGGTTAGTTTCCTCCAGTGTTTGTTTTTTTTACTCCCTACATTATCTTTGTTTGCTTGTCTCTTTGTTTCTGAGAACCATATGGAGTTTAAAAAAAAAAAAAAGGCAGAGGTAGTCAGATTGGATGTATAAAATAATACCCATATATATATATATATTCTGTCTATAAGAAACCTATTTCAATATCACACACAACAGTTAAAGGTAAAAAAAAATAGAAAAAAGATAAAGCATGCAGAAAATGAACAAAAGCAAGTTGGAGTGGCTCTATTGATGTTGGACAAAGCAGATTTCAGGAAAAGGAATACTGCCAGAGATAAAACGGGACATTTTAGGAGCTGATTCACCAAGAGGACATAACAACCTTAAATGTACATGCACCTAGTAATAGAGTTATAAATTACATGAAGGAAAAAAAATGACAGAATTGAAAAAAGAATGGGCAAATCCACAACCACAGCTAGAGATTTTAAACACTCTTTTCTCAACAATTTATAGAACAATTCAACAAGAAATCAGTAATAATATGGAAGACCGAAACAAACTATCAGCCAACTTCAACTGAGATATTTATAGTACACTCCACCCAACAAAAGCAGAACGTGTAGCTTTTCTTCATATTCTGGGTCACAAAACAGGTCTCTATAAGAACTGAAATCATACAGTATCTCTCTGTCCATAGTGAAATGAAAAGCTATCAGGAAAATCCACAAGTACTTGAAAAGTAAACATATTTCCAAATAACATTTGCTTAAAGAAGAAATTGTAAGAAATAGTCTAGGTCCAAAAAAAAGAAATTATAAGGGAAATTCAAAAATATTTTTAAGTGAATAATTTGTGAGAGTCAGCTAAAGCAATATCAGAAGAAAATTTAAATGCTTTTATTAGAAAGAAAGGTCTCAAATCAGGGATCTGAGCGTCCATCTTAAGAAACTTAAACCAAAAATAATGAGAAAGAAGGAAATATAAAAGAAAGTGGCACAGAAAGTTAAAACTCTACAGAGAAAAAGCCCACTGAAACCAGAAGCTGGTTTTTTGAAAAGATCAATAAAATGGATAACCTCCAGCAGTCTGAAAATAAGGATGACATCAGTTACTAACATTAGTTCTACAAAATGTGAAGAAATTGAATACATAGTTAAAACCTCCCCACAAAGAAAAACTCCAGGTCCAGGTGGCCTCAGTGATGAATTCTACAAACGTTTAAGGGAGAGTTGCCACCAATATCCACAAAGACTTCTGGGAAACAGAAGAGGGGAGAGAATTTCCCAACAACCCCTGACACTTGGGGAGTGGAGAGGGACAAAGAGACCTGGCAGGGACCGAGTGGAGTGTCTTTTAAATAGTATCTTTTTTCCCAGGCCTGAAATACAAACTACGCTCCCCAAAATTCAGCCCCAAAACCATTAGCAGAGAAGACTCCAGACCCAAGGATTATTTGTTCCGAGTTACCCATCACCAGCTGTATTTTGAGAAACTGGGGCTCTAAAGAGTTCATAGAAGGGAAGACAGGGATCTGATGCTGGTGATTTTATAAGAAAACATGGAAGGATGGAGTCACTTTTTAAGTGACTACTTAAGTCCTTTTTAAGTGACTACTGCAGGCTGGATACTAGCCTATACTCATTAGATTTGGTATCTAATCTAATCCATAGAGCAATTTATAAATGGCACTATTATTCCCACTTTATAAATGAAGAAACTGATGCGTAAAAACATTAAGTAACTTGCCCTGGGTCACACAGCAAGTGGCAGAGCTGGTATTAGAATCCAGGTCTATCTGACCTCAGAGGCCATGCACCTAAATGGATTTGGTCTTGGTGGTCTAAGCTGTCCTCTGGCAGCAGGGAGGTGAAAGCATTAAGTTAGATCATCCCCATGGGGCTGAAGCTGAGGTCACAGCATTAGTAGGTCAGATGCATTACACTGGAAGACTTTAAGAACCAGCAGTGTTGCAAGGAAGTCCGTGAAGTTATTTTTAGCTGCATATACATTATTTCATTGTATTCACATATCTCACAACATTGTTAAAAGTTGTCTTGAAATGCAATATCCAAAAATACAGAGGACAGGTGTAATACAATCTGCAGTATACCTATGGCACACAAAAAAATGCAAGACATGAGCAGAAGCATTCCTTAGCCTCCTATAGTGATGTGCAACCAACATAACTACCTTTGTTTGCTGTTTTTAAGAGTCCGTACTGGCATCAAGGCAGCTTGGAATAGGATCCAAACATCCCCCTTTATTGCTAACAGGGCCACCAGCAAGCCATCAATCAGATGGCAACCCTGACTGAACAATGTTAACTGGCTGTTTCTCATGGTTAAGCTTTCATAAAGAGATCAAGCAGATCTGAATTTCAAGAGAGACTAAACCACTTGTACCCTCCTGCAAATATACCAACCTTCTCTGAATCTGGGCAAGGACCGTGTGGATTCTCTCACTGTACCATGTACACTTCTCCTTGGTAATGCAGACGTGGACCAAGCTCCCATCCTTCCAGGGAGCATGGATAAATCTACTGCAGTATTTTGCATGGACTGTCTTCTTGTTGGTTTCCTAAGGAAAAGACAAGGGACAGAAGCCACTCAGACCATTCAGAGTCATCTCCAGATGGTAACCCATTTCTATCTTATTTATTTAGTTCTTAGCACTCACTCCCATGGTAAAATCATTCAACTGTTGGTTCAACAAAACATGTACTGGGGCCTGCTCTATGTGGAGCCCTGTGTCAGATGTCAAGCATCATGGTCAGAAAGACAGTGCAATCCCATCTGGGGCTCAGAGAAGATGTTTTCAGCAGGGAAACACATGCTCAGGCTCTCGTGCTTGCTCACTCGCTCTCTCTCTCTCTCTCTCTCTCTCACACACACACACACACATACACATACACACACAGTTAGAAAGGCAGAGTACTAGATGCTAGGTTGAGACAATAATACCTGGGCAATCTGGCAAAGATGAAAGCATCCTCATGGACTAGAGGGTCAGGAGGACTATCTAGAGGAGGTGGGACTTGAGATTCACAGAAAGCATCTTTCCATCATTACTCCCAGCCCCAGATAAAGAAAGGTAGCCGAAAACCCCCATTCCACACTTAGCACCCTCTACAGGTACATACAAAATTTGTCTGAGGACAATGGCTTCCCACAGAGAGAGCTCATACAACTGATTTATGAGTTTATCAAGCATGACTCCAAGCCACCAGCAATACAGTCTTGTAGGCAGCAGCAATACAATCCATAAACAAAGATCAAAATTCCTGCCTTTGTGGAGCTCACATTACAGGAGAAGAGCCAGATAATAAATAATTACAGGTCAGATGATGACAAATGCTATGGAAGACAACAGAGAACAGGGGATGGGAAGATAAAAAAGAAAGCCCTAAAGGGAAGAATAAATATGAACAGAGACCAGCAGGAAAAAGGAGTGCAGCCATATGGAGGTCTGGGGGGAAGTCTGAGGACACAGCACGTACAAAAGCCCTGAGGTAAGAGTAAAGAGTCTGTCTGGCATGTCTGTAGAAGTTTAGGAACGCTGATGCACTTGAAACACAGTGAGCTAAGGGAAGGACCAAGATGAAACTAGAGTAGTATGAGGAGGAGGGCCAGAAACAGACTCTGTGAGGTCCAGTAGCTAGTGGAAGTCGCTGTCTTCTCCTCTGAGTGAAAAAGGAACTACCCAAGGGCTTTAACATGAGAAGTGACACATTTTTAAAAATTAAGATATGACTGACATATAACATTATATTACACATACAATATGATTTGATTATCTGCCTATAGTACAAAATGATTATCACAATTAATTTAAGTAACACCACCACAGAATCACAAATTTTTTTCTTGTGATGATCTATCTATTTTAAGATCTACCCTCTTAGACAAGTGGCACGACTTATAGTTTACAGTTTTATTTATAATTTTAAAACTTAATTTATAAAAATATCATCTTAAAGGATACTGTGGTAGGGCACTTTGGTGGCTCAGTCGTCTAAGTGTCTGACTCTTGATTTTAGCTCAGTTCTTGATCTCAGGGTTGTGAGTTCAAGCCCTGCGTTGAGCTCTATGCTAGGCATGGAGCTGACTTAAAAAATAAATAAATAAGGAAAGGATACTGTGGTTATTCTGTTGAGAATAAACTGTAAAGAGTCAAGGGTAAAAGCAGGGAGTCAGGAGACCAGTTAGGTGGCATGGACCAGGAGTAGTTTTGAAAGTGGTGAGAAGTGGTCAGATTCTGGATTATAGACATGTTATGAAGATAGAACTAACAGCATTTAATGAGAGATCAGATGTGGTATTAGAGAAAAGAGAGAACTTAAGGAATGATTCTACCGTTTTCAGCCCAGAGAACTATAAAAACAGAGTTGCAATGAATTGATGGGAGGAAGATTATGGAAGAGTAGCCTTGAAGGGGACCTGTACCTGATGTGCTAGGTTCAAGGGGCCTATCAGACATGGCAAGTAGTCAGGTGGAGACGAGGGAAGGACTTATGGCTGGAGATTCAAATGTAGAAGTCACCAGCATGCACATAGTATTAAAAGCCACGGACTAGATGAGATTGTGTAGAGGATGGTTACAGAGAGAGAGAAGAGGTCTGAAGACTGCACCTTGAGGCCCTTCAGCATTTAAAGGCTGAGGACATGGAAAGAAGCAAAGAACACCAACACAGAAAAGTCAGTAGGAGGAAAACAGGCCAGTGTGCTGCTCTCTGCAAGCAAAAGAAGTTCAAAGAGGTAACCAACTGTATCAAATGTTGATAGTAGGTCAAGTAAGAGTGAGACTGGGAACTGACCCCTGGTTTTAGCAATTCAGGTATCCCTTGAAGAGTGGGTTTTGGTGGAGAGGGAGCCTTGCCCAGTTGGAGTGCATTCATGAAGGCATGGAAAAACTGCAAGACTGCAGACAGGGAACATATAAAATTCCTGAGGAGCTGAATTCTAAAGAGGTGCAGAGGAATGAGACAAATGAAGTAGAACCAGAGGTAAATATGTGGGTCAAGAAACTGTTTGGGGGGTTGTTTTTTTTGCCGAGAGAGAGTGCAACTAGGGAGCGGGGGAGGGGCAGAGGGAGAGAGGGAGTGAGAATCTCAAGCAGGCTCCATACTCAGGGCTCCATCTTACAACCCTGAGATCACGACCTCAGCTGAAATTAAGAGTTGGACACTTAACCAACTAAGCCAGGTGCCCCCAAAACTGTATTTTTAAGATGTGAGGAAGAACACCATGTTTGCATGCTGGTGGGAAAGATCCAGAAATGAGAATAATATCAATGATATAGAAAGGAGGAGAATGAGTGAATGGGGAATAAGGATTAGTGCACACATTGAGGGGTTTAGACCTTAGACAAAACTGAGGACAATTCCGCCATCCTAGAAGAAATGAGGGTGGAACATATAGGTGCAATGCTGGGGGGATTTGTACATATGAGGTGGATGATCATAGATGTTGACTGCAAGTTCAGTGAAATGAGAAGCCAGGGTCACTTGCAGAGAATGAGCAAAGAGGAGAAGATATTTGAAGTCTGAGGAGAAAAGATCAGACTTCTTAGAGAATAAGCATCTAAGTGAATTGGAAAAGCACAGGAGGACTGGGGGCAGCACAAGAGATCCATGTAAAGTCAGAGGTCAGGAATTTAAAGGGAAGCCAGGCACTGTGGCTACACTTTTCTCTTATTTCTTCTGATGCAGTCTATAAGGCAGAAAAGGCTGAGAGTTGAATTTAACCAGGGTTGGGATTTCACAGATGAGCGCAATAATATAAGAGAGGAAAAGTAGTTTGAGCATGCATGAGAGGGACAAAAGGATAAAGAGAACAGAGAACAGGGAGTAGAAACAACAAAATGTATAATTTGGTGGGGCTGAAAGACTGGAATTAGGGAGTAGAGGAAATGACCTTAAAAAAAGAGGTCAGAAAGTGGGACCTTCGGAATTATATGGGTTATAATGGAAGCAGCATCATTTATAATGACAAGGTCAAGGGGATCGTAGAGAAGGGGTGTAGGAGGAAGTCATTGGAGAAGAAGAGATCCAAGAAATGAAATTTCAGAGTCTAGGAAGGGTCATTTTCATGGTATTGACATTAAAAATGGCTGGAGCCAGTGACACCAAGCCAGAAGCTATAATCTTCAATTACTGGTGGGGCTCAGAAAAGGTGAGTCACGAGGGTGTCGTGGGTGTCCTTCTGGTGACATGGGAAGAGGGAGAATGATCAAGAACAGCAATGAGGAATGAGCCACCCACCTCTTCTGCCCACAGGTCCAAGGCAAATGGAGAGAAACCTCTCTCTGAGGTCCTCCGAGGTCCTCGAGAGAGAACCCAGACAAGCAGGCAAAGGGAACACTGCAGGGCACTTGCTATCATGGGTGTACTGACAACTTCTAGTGCCAGAGGGTAGAGTAGAGGGAATTTAGGGGGCAAGGAGGAATGGAGGAGGCTCAGAGAAGGGATGTCAGAGCCACACAGGGATCAGAATTGAGAGGTCTGGTGGTGACTGAGATGAGATCAGTCCTGATGTTCCCAAGACAGGCATCAGGAGAACCAGATCTCAGGCAAAACACAAAGATGGAAGGAGAAAGACTTCCTCTCTCTTATCTTACCATGTTCTTGTCACACAAGAGTTCTCCCTATTCTCCATTCTGTCACATGGCCTTTTCCAACTGTGCTTTATGCAGTCCCAGATGGAAATACACCAGACCATATGGTATGTGAATGCAGGTGTCAGACAGCAGAGTGTCAGAATGGGAAAAGTGCAGTGTGAGGGCCCAGCAGATAGGAGGTCAAACCCTGCATTCCATGGCCTAACCTCTCAGAGGCCCTGTGACTTTGTCTTCTTGTTTGCGCTAAGAGAGCACAAATATTCACCTTAAGTATCAAGCATCCAGGCATTCCATAAATGCTCATTTCTGATTCACAAAGTTTGCAATCCAAAAAAAGAAGGAAGGTAGCATCTACTGGACATCTCCTAAGTGCCAGGCCCTGTGCCCAGACATGTATTTTTAAATTTGGATTTGTACACCACTCATTTTATAGATGTGGAAAGTAAGACTTAAAACTGAAATTATTTGCTCAGCATCTCATAATCAGTAAGTGGAGAAGCAGCATTTACACCGGGGTCTTCTTACGCCAAATCCAGACCACACGACCTGACACCTAGTAAAAGCTCAGTAAATATCTGTTAGAGGAATAAATGGTGAGACTAGGTGGGTTTGTGAACATCAAGGCTGGCTTTGTGCACCAGCAGCATCAGTACTTATGAATAAAATGTGACTTAGGGGTGCCCCCAACTTTGCCTGAATCCTCTAATGGGAAATGCATTTTTATCTCTTCCTCACACGTGTTCATCTGTCTTAGAAACAACACAGAGCAAGGCCTTCTTAGTCACTTATTTCTCAGTGTAAACAAGGTACTTGGATCCAATGCTGAGCTCAGTCTCAC
>ML099091.1:31229-51442 GCA_003697995.1 Taxidea taxus jeffersonii
ACATGGAGATCATGACCTGAGTCAAAATCAAGAGTTGGACACTTAACCAACTGGGCCTCCCAAGTGCCCCAGTTCTGCATTTTTCTCATCCAGTTTTTACACTGTCTTCCTTGTAGCTCATTGCAAACACATGGCAACAAAAGGGCTAAAACACCACATCATGTGGCTGATGGGGCCCCCAAGGAAGGGCCTTTCCTCAGGAAGACCTGTTGAGCCCAGCGGCCAGCCAATCTAAGGAATGGCAAAGAGACTGAGGTTTCACCTCTGTATGACTGACAAACATCTCAGTGGTGACACTGAATTGGAGCTTCGGAGAACACATAGAGTGACAGTGTATCTGAGGACCTTGATTTCCTCTCCAGCAGCCTGCTGGGCTCTGCCCTTACTGGCACAGCTGCTCTGTTGCTCACATTTGGGTTTTCCCTTCATAATGTGGACCTGGGCCTTTATTACCTTCTAAAAGAACTTTCCTTCAGTTTTAGAAACAGAATATTCATTTTATTCTGATTTTGTTTCATAGTATGGTACCTTCTCATCTTTCAATAATCCTAAACTTTTGATAGTTTTCTAAGTCTGTCTACATATCAGTGCTTCTCCAAGTATGGCCTCTGGACCAGCAGCTTCGGCAGCATCTGGGCCCCACTTCAAACCCACTAACTCACAAGTGCTAAAGTTTTAGGAGCTGCTCATTCATTATCCTTCAGTTGTGAGTCCAGCACTTTGAGAAGCTGTATGCCTTACAGACCTAAAAGTTTTAAATATACACATTTCCAGTGCTATAATCCCTTAGAAGATTTGAGTTTATATTTACTGGGAATCCACTATATGCTGCCCATAGTCACGAGACTAATGCATTTTTAAGAAAGTAACAATACAAGAGGACCATAGAGATGCCTGCTTTGGGCATCTTCACCAGGAGTTTCTCTCTTCCGTTCAATATGGGGGAAAAGGGGGTTTCTCCTTTGGAAAGGCTGAATAATTCTGAGACTCATAATGCCTGAATTTCTAAAAACCCAGCTCCTGGTTTATGTATGATTACTTTATAATCCACTTATATTCAGAAACCATTCCCAGACTTGGTCTCCACGCCCCCTCAACGTACCATTCAGAGACACGCAAGGTGGGAAACACAAGGGTATCTTCCTTCAGGGAAACCAAGCTGGTTTCCTTCCATGCTGTCTCTCAACCTTGGTCTTGTCCCAGGTTCTGATCTGAGGGAGGCCTTCCCCAGCCAGAACATCAAGAGAAGCCACAGCCCGGCCCAGCAGTTCACTTCACTCACCGCACTGGTCTGCACGGACTCATCTTCTGGTTTGGCTTTCACATCAATGACTCCATCAGCATGGCGGAAGCAGCAGTCAGCAAGGACGTCATAAAAGGTCAGCTTCTGGGCTTTCAAGCCATATTTCTGAAGCCACTTCTTGGAGTCCCAGGTGTCCTCTAAGTTTGACTTGTTCTCAACAGAGGTTGCTCCTGATATTTTTGAAATTACAGTTTGGAATTATCAGTGCAGTTCTTATTCCAGAAGTCATTGTACTGCACCCTCAACTTAGTATTTACCGAGCTGGAACATGTTCTTTGTCAGATTACATTCATTTCTGGAAGCATGCTTTCCAAATCAGGACTGGCAAAGAATTAGTTCACAAGACCAGAAGGCAGGAATCTGCTGCTTTTCATCCTACTTCCTTCTCTTCCTAAGTTGCCTACCCCATGTGTCTGTGGAGATGGCTAACAGACCAAGACCATGTGTCAGGAGAGCATTAAACTTGGGGTCAGAAGTTTTGGGTTCAAGTCATGACTCCACCACTTATGACTTGGCTAAGTTGCTCAAACCTAGGTGAGTCACAGCACTTAACCTCTCTGAACTTCAGCAGAATTCTCTACCTACAGATTGAAGATAGTGTCTGCTTGGACTTCCTAAGTGTGTTGAAAGGATTCAATGAGAAAAGTCATGTGAAAGTGCTTTGTGGTGAGTGGGGATGAGAATTAGGGGCATGTAACTTGTGTTGAGGTAGAAGTCCATCAACCAGAGAAGGCTGGCAGGCTGCATTCCAGGAGCTCTGCTGTTAGGTTGGTGAATTTATTCTGATTTAGAGCTTGGCCCTCAACTCAGCAGGTTCAGTAACCTCCTATAGTCAGCTTGAGCACCTAGAGCTGTATCTATAACTCACTGTAGACAGGCTCACAGGTTAAAGTACAACCAGAATGATAATTGTCCAAATAGTCCCAGCCTTCTACGCCCTCCCTTGGTGTTTTCCAAAGGTTATCTATACTCTTTAAGTAGGGGGGAGGTGGTCTGTTTGCTGAGCAGAACACCATGTAACAGAAAAGTATTCATTTAGGTGGCTCAAACCACTAGTGCCACCTAAAGGAGTATCTGGGCGTGGGCAGAGAAGAAGGGGTGAGCAATCTAAAGTTGAGAAGGAGGCACTGGTGTCTAGAGTGGGCTTGCACTGCACTGCACACCATTCCTCCCAACCCCATGCTCCATGGTAGCACATTGATAGGGCAAAATTGACCATGCTGGGAGTATTTACAGAATCTGGAAATCAGAGCTTTTTTACTGCAGTGAGTGGACTGGCAAACATTTATCTGAATGCCAAGGGAAGGAAGGCAGAAAGGACCCTGAGCTTTTAGTCCCACTGAGACCAGCAGAGCTCCAGGAGGACCAGCAGAGGGTGCTGGGCAAAGAGGTGGGTTTTTTTAAAACAACGTATCACTGCATATTAGGTCCACCAGACCTACAAAGTTTATTTCCACTTAGATAAGTTGTTCTCAACCCTGAACACTAGAATTCTCTGAATTTTTAAAATACTGATGCCTGGGCCCTACCCATTTTTTTTTTAATGGTCTGGTATTGAAATTTTTCAAAGCTTCCTGGGTGATTATACTGTGCAACCAAGCTTTGCAACTACAGCAATATGGAAAGAGCTTTCTAAATTGTGATTTGGTGATCCCATCAGTTATGCTTCTACCACACAGAGATTCAAGTTCAATTATACTTTTAATAAAAAAAAAAGAGCACTCCATATTAGGGAAACAGAAACACTACCCATACTTATCCATTATTATATATAAGGGTATATAAAATCAGAATAGAATTTGAAGAAATAAAACACTTTAGAGTCAATCATTTCTCAATTGTATGTAAAGGATTTGCCACATTAGGCTACATGTGAAGCACATCCTCAGATTTTAATAGAACACCTTTTAAATGCACTCAAACCAACTAGAGCTAGGACTTCTGAAAGAAGCTTAGTTTTGGCTTTTGAACTTTAAGCCATCCTGGCATCAAAAACCCCTTTGCGCACTGTCCCCAGTTACCAGCAGTTGGTTTCTGTGTGATGCACAAAGCCTCTTTTTACCCTATGCAGGGAGCTCAAATCAGAGGCTCCCCAAAGCGTCTGATCCCTGAGGTTCTCCTGCATGTTCTCCTGCATCACAGGGAAACAGCAAAGAGAAGACAGCCATTTTTGCCAGTGGGATCAGCCTCCTTGGAAAAACCCTTTGAATGACTATTTTTCCTCAATTATTGTTAAATACATTCTAAGCCTTTGACTCCACTTTCTTCCTACTTTATTCTCCTCCCTTGTTTCTGATTAACAGGTATAGTAGGAAATAAAATTTTCATTCAATTATGTCCACAGCAACACACAAATTAGCATATGTTTCTGCTCTGCTTTGGGGTTGCCTTCTTTTAAAAAGACAAGAGCCTTTTCTCAATGATAAATTCAAGCTTACCACAAAAGGACTTCCTAAAAACATATCAAGCCAATTCTAACAAAGGATTTTAAAGAACCAGAGACTAACTTTTGACTCCTAGCTTCACCCAGGACCAGGCAAGTACAGTCACCCTGAGGGCATGATTGAGGCTCCCAATTACTCTCTGAGAAGGGGACTCAAGGAAAACCCCAAAGCAACTTGAACTTCATAAAGGAAAGAAGGGGCAGCCAAGTATGCAAAAACAAAGAGCGTAGGTGCTCCAAAGCTGAAGAAAGGAGAAAAATGGGGAAATCTGCCCACTTGCAGTGCTAATTATACCAATTAGTGGCTGAGCCTCCTCTTCCCCAGGTGTGGAGGGGAAAGGAGTTATCCACTCATTAGAGTCACTTACTAAAGAGTTCTTTCCATTCCCCTAGAGTTATCTTAATTAAAAGTGTTACATAAATCCTCACCCACAGAGCCTAGTATAATACCTTCCTTTAGCACTGAAATGACAACTCATAGCTCATCCTACATCATGTGAGAGACTGCTAAAAATTTTCTCTCAGTTACTCGAAGGAGAAGCACACAGCAGATCACCTCTGGGCCACAGAATTAATGTGTCTGGTTGTCTCCATCCTACTTGTCGATCTCAAAACATGTTTTAATGCGCAAGACCTAGTGGCAAATGCTTTTGAAACATCACTGCTATAGCCAGGGCCATAGCAAAAAGACAAATTGGGCACTGTTTATCTGTGCCTACTCCTCCCCTCAAGGTATTGTTCCCTAGTGGCTCATGAAAACCAAGGACTTATCACCATAACTGCCCTTCCCATGGTGATAGTTAATCTAATGTGTGGACTTGGCTGGGCCACATTACCTAGATATTTGGTCAAAAATTGTTCTAGATATTTCCATGAAGGTATTTTTAGGTGAGAGAACATTTAAATCAGTAGACTTTGGGTAAAACAGATTACCCTCCATATCATGAGAAGGCCTCCTCCATTCAGTTGAAGGCCTTCAATAGGAAAAAAGACTGAAGCCCTCTGAAGAAGAGGGAATTCTGACAGCCGACTGCCTTGGGACCTGAAACGCAACACCAGCTCATGAGGCAGGTTGGTGTGTCCTGCAGAGTTTGGTCTTTGGAGTTTCCAAACTCATGTGAGCCAATTCCTTAAATATCTCCATCTCTGTCTCAACCTCTTTCTCTCTTTGTATACACACACACACACACACACACACACACCCTGTTGGTTTTGTTTCTCTGAAGAACCTTGATTAATACAGTCATCTCCTCCATTGAAGACTGCTTGTCCAGCACCACATTCCTGCCATGTTATGTCTATGAGCCTCTCAAGAGAACCATCAGTTAATGAATAAGTTAGAGCTCTAGATCTGGAACCAACCTCAGAGAGCATCAAATTCGATGTTTCTTACACTGTGGTCCACGAACATTGCTTCTCCTACATGTCAGTGGCTCTTAATCAGAAAGGTGATTTCTTAGCAAAAAATTTGGGGAGGCTGAAAATAGTTTCAACAGGTTCTTTTTCACAGGGCTTGTCTGAGGAATCAGCAATGGGACTCACCATAGGTAGAGGCATAAATAGTATTTCCTAAAGTTATATAGTCCTAGAACCTTTCTGTATAGAACATTTGGGAGGGCTTCTATTTGACAGACCACAGTTTGGTACACATTTTCCAACATCCCTGTTATTGTGAGTGTCATGACACTAAGCCAACACTTGGCTACCCCATGGGAAGTGGCATGGTAAAGGATGCTGTGAAGTAACTGAAAAGGAAAGATTCAGAAGAAGCCAAAAGTGATGTCCAATAGAAAGAAGGAAAGGACAGGGATGGGGGGCAGGAGGGAAGGAAGAGAGGATGGGGGACAGGAAGGGAAGAAAGAAGGGAAGGTAAAGGAAGAGAGGAAAGGGGAGGGGAGGAGAGAAGGGAGGGAGGGGAAGAGAGGGTGGGGGGAGAGGAGGCAGGAGAGGAGGAAGGAAGGAAGGAATGATTTAAGGATAGCTGGGAGAGAGAGAGAAGTGGCAACTGTTAGGACAAGAAATCCAGCCGCTTGTCAGCAGACAGCAACTGTTGGGCCTAGGGTTGTTTGCAGGTGAGACAGTGAAGCCCACTGGGGTGGGCACTGAGAAGACGTGTTGACAGTATGACTCAGGAGAGCACCCTGTCCCTGGGCAGTCATAAACTTTGTTCACTGTACTTGCTGACTGACAAATATTGGCTGTTCATCTACAGTTGTGAAAGTGCCATGTGCTGAACATATTTGCCTGGCACTGCACAGGAGCCTAGAAAGGGGAAAAGGGGAGGCAGAGGAAGAGAATGGTAACCCACCAATATTCGGTAGAACTGACCTGCCTGGCAGGTTTGGGTAACTGTTCTCTTGAGTGACCCAAGGGTTATACACATGAGGGCTGAGGAACAAGATGTAGTGACATGACTGAAGTCACATCTCTAATATGGCACTGAGTCAAATGGCCAGTTGTAGAGTCAGTCCTGAGTGGACTAGCATACAATGGGAAAGACTTCAGATGAATTCTAGGCCCTTTCTTCCCTGGAATACCATGAAGTGATTTTTACTTCTTTCTTTAATGTAGGTAAAAATCAAAGCAAAATCTCTGTGGAAGAGTTCCATGGTTTACCCAACTTGTTTGTAAACCAGTGGAAAAATGATTTCAACCCTGAGTGTCTCTAATTCCTACAATTCTTAGTGGGGGAAAGGAGGAGGGAAGGGAGGATAGTAGGTGGGAGAGGAGCTAACGCCATCTCAAGGACACCGTTCCACATTCCTCTTACTTTCTCTTCTGCCTAATTCTGAAAAAAGGAAACTGAGAAAAATACTTGCTTCACAGGTGGGCTGTGAATGAGGCAGCTGCAGGTAGAAAGTTTAAACTCCAGCATCTGCAACTGGCTATTGAGAAATAAGCAGCAACGGTCAGTCTGGGACAGACCTGCATGGAGGCTGAGAAGAAACCACTGGCAGAGCACACACTCCTAGAGAAGAACTGCAAAAACCACACTGTAGTGTGTCTTCATCTACAGCAATATTTAAAATAAACTCAAAATAGTCGAGGATCAGTGACATAGGCAACAGATTATACCTCTGGCAACCAGTTCTTTAAACATAGCATGACATGGCAAGATAAACCAATACAAGATGCTTGGGATAAAGTGGAAAATCAAGATTAAAAAATAAGAAGGGGACTGACTGGCAGAGTTTGGAAACTTTAGATTGAGAACATGAGGGTCACATAGTAGTGATAATGGGAACCATAGAGCAGAGTGCGGATACTGGGATGAAGCCAACAGAGAAATCTGAATCTGCTTCCATAGGGAAATTAAAATAGTGCCACTTTTTTGATCCTGCATCACCAATGCCAGGGTTTGGGGGGGTTTTAATTGTCAGCCTATTTATTTCATGTATTCCTTAAAAACTTGTTTTTTGAGATATAATTCATATCCTATGCAACTAACACTTTTAAAGTATACAGTTGAGGGGTGCCTGGGTGGCTCAGTGGGTTAAGCCTCTGCCTTTGGCTCAGGTCATGATCTCAGGGTCCTGGGATCAAGCTCCACATCGGGCTCTCTGCTCAGTGGGGAGTCTGCTTCTCCCTCTTCCTCTGCCTGCCTCTCTGCCTACTTGTGATCTCTATCCGTCATATAAATAAATAAAATCTTTTTTAAAAAGTATACAGTTAAGTGGTTTTAGTTTATTTACATGGTTGTGCAACCAACATTACTATTTAATTCTAACATATCTTCCTCACCCCACAAAGAAACCCTATGCTCATTAGAAGTCACTCCCCATTTCCCTTACCCTCTCCCTACCATGAGTTTACTCTATGGATTTGTTTATTCTGGACACTTCATGTAAACAACAACCTACACACTATGTATGGCCTTTTATGTCTGGCTTATTTCAATTAACATAATGCTTTCAAAGTTAATCTGTGCTGTCACAGGTATCCATGCCACACAACTTATTATGGCTGCATAATATTCCACTGTATGGATAGGCTGCATCTGCTTATCTATTAGTTACTAGACATTTAAGTTGTTTCTACTTTTTTGTTTTTTGGCTATTATGATGCTATTGCACATTCATGTACTAGTTTTTGTGTGAACCTATGTGTTTTTAAGGACTTCTTAAAATTCAAGTATAATATATGGTATTACAGGAGTTTCAAGTGTACAATAGGATTCAACTATTTTATATATTTCTCACTGTTCACCAAGATAACTGTACTCTTAATTCCCTTAAGGTGTTTCACCTACCCCCACCCCGATCTCCTTTCCAGCAATCACCAGTCAGCTTTTTGTCGGTCTCTTTATTTCTTTGTTCTGTTTTATTTAAGTTTCATATATGAGTAAAATTATATGATATATGTCTTTCTCTGACTGACTTATTTCACTCAGCACTAAACAATCTAGGTCAATTCATATTGTTGCAAATGGCAAGATTTCATTATTTTTTATGGCTAATATTCCATTGGCATATACACCATGTCTTCTTTAGCCTTTCATCCACTGATGGACATTTGGGTCGCTTCCATATCTTGACTATTGAAAATAATGCTGCAATAAACGAAGGGGGCATGTATCTTTTTGAATTAGTGTTTTCTTGGATAAATACACAGCAGTGGAATTACTGGGTTACCCAGTAATTGTTTTTAATTTTTTGAGGAACCTCCATAGTGTTTTCCACAGTGGTTGCACAAATTTGCATCCCCACCAACAGTGCACAAGGATTCCTTTTTTTTTTTTTTTTAAACATCCTCTTGTTATTTCCTGCCTTTTTTATTCTAGCCATTCTGTCAGGTGCAAAGTAATATTTCATTGTGGTTTTATTTTGCATTTCCCTGATGATTACTGGTGTTGAGCATCTTCTCATGTGTCTGTGGGCCCTTTGTATATCTTCTTTGGAAAAATATCTTCAGGTCCCCTGTCCATTTTTTAAATTGGATTTTTTTGTGTGTGTTGAGTTGTATAAATTATTTTTTATATTAACCCCTTATCAGATATATCATTTCAAAATATCTTTTCTCACTCAGTAGGTTGGTTCCCTTTTTGTTGATGGTTTCTTCCACTGTGCAAAAACTTTTTTATTTTAGCATAGTCCAATAATTTAATTTTGCTTTTGTTTCCCTTGCCAGAAAAGACTGTCTAGAAAAATGTTTCTATAGTCAATGTCAAAGAAATTACTACCTATGTTTCCTTCCAGGAGTTTCATGGCTTCAGGTCTCACATTTGGTCCTTAATCCACTTTAGGATTATTTGTGTGTATGGTATAAGACAGTGATCCAGTTTCATTCTTTTGCACATAGCTGCCCAGTATTCCCAACACAACTTGTTGAAGAGATTATCTTTTTCCCACTATATATTCTTGCTTTCTTTGTTGCAAATTTAAAAGTATGGGTTTATTTCTGGACTTTCTATTCTGTTCCATGATCACTGTGTTTGTGTTTGGGGAGTAAGTATCACATTGTTTTGATTAGTATAGCTTTGTAATATGTCTTGAAATCTGGGATTGTGATACCTCCAGGGTTGTTGTTCTTTTTCAAGACTGCTTTGTCTACTGGGCCTTTTGTGGCTCCATACAAATTTTAGAATTATTTGTCCCATGAAAAATGTTGGTATGTTGATAGAGACTGCATTAAATCTCTAGATTACTTTGGATAGTACAAATCCAAAGTATACTTTGGATAGACAAATGTCTTGCGAAGACATTTTAATAATATTGGTTCTTCTAATCCATGAGCACAGACCACCTTTTTGTTTGCTTTGTCTTCGATTTCTTTTGTCAATGTTTTATAGTTTTCAGAGTATAGATCTCCCATCTTCTTAGTTAAATTTATTCCCAGATATTTCATTCTTTTTGGTACAATAATAATGCAATTGTTTTCTTAATTTTTCTTCTGCTACTTCATCATTAGTGTATAGAAATGCAATAGATCTGTATGTTAATTTTACATCCTGCAACTTCACTGAATTCATTTATCAGTTCTAGCAGTTTTTTGATGGAATCTTTAGGATTTTCTCTATATGGTATCATGTCATCTATAAATAGTTAAAGTTTTACTTCTTCCTCACTAATTTGGATGGTTTTTTTCCTTGTCTGATAGGTGTGACTAGGACTTCCAGTACTATGTTGAATAAAAGCAGTGAGAGGAGACATCTTTGTCTTGTTCCAGATCTTAGAGGAAATGCAGTCAATTTTTCACCATTGAGTATGCTATGAGTTTTTCATATACAGCCTTTCTTATGTTGACATATTATCCCTCTATATCTACTTTGTTGACAGTTTTATTATAAATGCACATTGTACTATGTCAAATGCTTTTCCTTAATCTATAGAGATAATCATATGTTATTTATCCTTTCTTGTTAATGTGATGTATCACATTAATCAATTTACGAATACTGAACCACGGTTGCATCCCTGGAATGAATCCCGCTTGAACATGGTGAATAATTTTTTTAATGGATTGTTGGATCCAGTTTGCTAATATTTGGCTGAGGATTTCTGCATCTTTGTTCATCAAAGATATTGGCCTTTGATTTTCTTTTCTAGTGGTGTCTTTATCTGGTTTTGGTATCAGAGTAATGTTGGCCTTGGAGAATCAATTTGGAAGGCTGCCTTCTTTTTCTATTTTTTGGATACTTTGAGAAAAAAAGATATTAACCTTTCTTTAAATGTTTGGTAGAATTCACCTGTGAAGCCATCTGGTCCTGGACTTTTGTTTGTTGGGAGTTTTTTTGTTTTTTTTTAAATTACTGATTCAATTTCACTGCTGGTAATTGATCTGTTCAAGTTTTCTCTTTTTCCTGCTTCAGTTTTGCAAAGGTATATATTCCCAGGAATTTATTCATTTCTTCTAGGTTGCCCAATTTGTTATATTTCTGTGTATTTCTGTGGTATTGGTTAGAATTTCTCCCATCATTCCTGATTTTATTTATTTGAATTTTCTCTCTTCTTTTTTTGGTGAGTTTAGCTAAAAGGCTTATCAATTTTGTTGATCTTTTCAAAGAACAAGTTAGCTTCTTTGATCTGTTTTGTTGTTTTTTTAAGTCCTTACTTCATTTATTTCTGCTCTAATTTTTATTATGTCCTTATTTCTCCTGGCTTTGGGCTTTGTTTGTTCTTCTTTTTCTGGCTCCTGTAGATGAAAGGTTAGCTTGAGATTTTTCTTGCTTCTTGAGGTGGGCCTGTATTGTTATAATCTTCCTCTTTGAATAGCTTTTGCTTCATTCCAAAGATTTTGGACCACTGTGTTCTCATAGTCATTTGTCTCCATGTATTTTTTTTATTTCTTCTTTGACTTTTTGCTTGAAACCATTTATTGTTTAGTAGCCTGTTATTTAGCCCCCATGTTTTTTGTATTCTTTGAAGTCTTTTCTCTTGAGATGATTTCTATTTTCATTCCACTGTGGATGGAAAAGATGTATGACATGATTTCAGTCTTCTGGAATATATCAATAATATTGTGGCCTAACATGTGACCTATTCTGGAAAATATTGTGAACATATATTCTCAATTCCCTTGAGTTTATAAGTAGGAGTGGAATTGCTGGAATATAGGCTAACTCTATTTTAACATTTGAAGAACTGTCAGACTTTTCAAAGTGGGTGCACCATTTTATATTCCCACCAGCAACATATAAGTACTCTATTTTCTCCATATCTTGTCAACACTTGCTATTGTCTGTCTCTTTTATTATGGCCCTCTTTGTGGGTGTGAAGTGTCATCTCACTGTGGTTTTCATTTACATTTCTCTCATAACATCTTTTCATGTGCTTCTTGGCCATTTGCATCTCTTCTTTGGGGAAATTCCTGTTTAAACTTTTGTCTATTTTTCAACTGGGTTATTGGTCTTTCTATTGAACTGTAAGAGTTCTTTACATCTTCTGGATATTAGATCCTTATCAGACATGATTTGCAAATATTTTCTCCTATTCTGTGGATTATCTTTTCACATTTTTCCAGTTTTATTGAGAAATAATTAACATACCTCACTGTTTAAGTTTAAGGCATATAGCATGATAGTTTGGTTTTTATATATTGTGAAATGATTACCATAATAGCTTCAACTAATACAACTGATAGGTTCTCATACAAATACAATAAAAATAAGAAAAAAAGGAAAAATATTTCTTCTTGCTAGGGGGGAGTCTCAGGATTTACCATCTTAACAACTTTTCTATATATCATATAGCAGCATTACCTATAGTCAACATGGTATACACTACATCCCTATTATAGGCATACAACATTTTATCGCACTTCTCAAGTATCACGTGTTTTACAAATTGAAGGTATGGGCTACTTTGCACTGAGCAAGTCTATCAGCACCATTCTTCCAACAGCATTTGCTCATTTCATGTCTCTGTGTCACATTTTGGTAATTCTCATAATATTTTAAACTTTTTTATTATTATTCCATTTGTTATGATGACCTGTGATCAGTATGATTTGCTGAAAGCCCAGATGATGATTAGCAATTTTTCAGCAATAAAGTAATTTTTGAATAAGGTATGTACATTGCTTTTTTAGACATAAAGTTATTACATACTTAACAGACTACAGAAGAGTATAAACATAACTTTTTATGCATTGGGAAACCAAGCAATTCGCTTGACTCAATTATTGTGATATTCACTTTCTTGCAGTGGTCTAGAACCAAACTCACAGTATCTCCAAAGCATTCCTATATTGATATATATAACTTTATTTTAAATCAGATAGGAAAAAAAAACTTACAGTAAATAAAAACCACATTTATACCATTTTTATATTTACCTATGTAGTTATCAGTGTCCTTTAGTTCTTCATATGAATCCAAATTACTCTCTAATATCATTTCATCCTGAAGGACTTCCTTTAATATTTTTCTGAAAGGGCAGGTGTGCTAACAATAACATCTGTTTTTGTTAATCTTGAATGTCTTAATTTCTCCTTCTTTTTGATGGGAAGTTCTGCCAGATATACTATCACTAGTTGACAATCTTTTTCTTTCACCAATTTGAATACTTCATCCCACAGCTTCTGACCTCCATAGCATCTGATTAGAAATCAGCTGTTCATTTTATTGAAGATCCCTTGAGTCACATCTGTCTAGCTGCTTTCACAATTCCCTTTTTGAGCTTTGTCCTTTCTGTTGTGAAAGATTATTAATTTTGATTCAATTTCTTTAATAGATATAGGCCTATTCAAACAGTCTGTTTCTTCTTGTGGAAGTTTTGACAGATTGTGTGTTTCACAGAATTGACCCATTTTAGCCACTGACCCAGTCAAATCTGTGGGCACAGAATTTTCATAGTATTCCTTTATTATCCCTTTAATATCTATGGGATATCTGATAATGTCTCCTCTTTAATTTTTGGTATTTGTAACATATGTGTTCTTTTTTTCTTAGCCTAGCTAGAGGCTTATTGTCTTTTCAAAGAACCAGGTTTTGATTTTGTTGGATTTTCCCTAGGGATTTGTTTTCAACTTCATTGATTTCTGCTCTAATTTTTACTGCTTTTTTTTCTTCTGGGTATTTTAGATTCAATTTGCTCTTCTTTTTCTAGTTTCCTAATGTGGAAGCTTATTGATTTTAGACCTATCATCTTTTCTAATTTATTATGCATTCAATGTTATAAATTTCTCTCTAAGCACTATTTTCACTGCATCCTACAAATCTTGATTAGTTGAACTTTCATTTTCATTTACCACAGTCACTTTTTCATAACATGATTCTAGCTATGACATTTCAACATAGTTTGTGCTACATTCCAATATCCATCCTTCCTAAATTTAATGCATCACAAGTACAGGATTCTAATGAACTAATTCTTCTCCCACATTTTGGGGGAAATTTTTCAGTGGCATCTTAACTCTGACTTGTGGAAGCATTACATGATATTCTTAAAATGTTTTTCTGTTTCTTTTTTTAATGTGTAAAATACAGGGTTACTACCTATAAGAAAATGCATATTTGAGTTTGACAAAATCCTGGCCCTTTTAGCAATATTACCTGCTGCTTATTAATCAGCCCTGCCAACATTCATTTAACTATAAAGAGCATTAGAGATGTAAAAGCATGCTGGAAAAAATTCAGTTCTGAGAAGAAATATTATTTTCTCTTTTGCCTTGCCAGAAGTGTGAGCACTTTGACAAGTGTTAGATTTGCTTCTGGTTACATAAGAAACCAGCTGTGCCCTGCCCCAGATCACATCCTGAAGTCCTATTTGAGCAAAAGGGAAACAGATTCTTAAGAAAGTAAATATGTACAAGGGATCTGGAAATTAGTCTGCTTTGCTTTCAGATCTTAAGTCATCATGTTGGTAAAATAGTACTCATCTACTACATTGATTGGGCATCACTGGTACAGAACAGAGAACTCGTATATGTTCTATCCAAAGTTCTTGGAATAAAAGGCTCAGAAACATGGCAATCTCACTTGATGGGCCCAGGTCTTTTACACCAAGAATGCCTGTTTCATCCAATAGTGTGTCACTCACAGCTATCTGAACTGCAGATTTGTCTTTCCTGCTTCTCTGTTTGGTCTCTCTAGAGTGCTTCAGTCTTAATAGATGCAAACAAGCCTCATCATGTTTACCCCCAAACCTGGTTCTCTTCCAGCCTGGTATCCACCTAGGAGCTTAGCTTTGACACCTATAACTTCCATACTACCAAGTCCTGCCAAGTTTAATATCTGAATCTTCCCTCAGATCTGCCCACTTATCACCTCTCACTTACACATTTTAACTCCCTTCCTTCATCCTCACTTGGCCTCCTTCTTTTAATCTGTTTCCCACCCAGTAGCCAAAGTGATTTTTTTTAAGTGATTTTTTTTCTAAATGCAAAACTGATTTTATCATTTTCTTGCTTAAAATCTTCCAGTAGTTTCTCCCTGGGCTTAAATTAAGGACTGGCATCTCACATGATGACCTACAGACCCACCATGATCTAGTGCTTGTCTACCTTCCTAGACTCATCAAAGGCCAACTACTAACTTGATCTCTGAGCTCTATCCACACTCATCTTTCCCAGTGCTTCTAAAATGCTATACTCCTTCTTGGTCAGGACCTTTGCAAGTGCCATTCTGTTGCCTACCATATACTTTCCCCTTACTTCCACTTCTTCACCTCATTAACTTGACTCCTCAACCCTCAGATATCAGTCCCAGTAACATTTCCTCAGGAAAGCATTCCTTGACCCCAGAAAATAAATAGCCCAAGACCTCACACTTTTCCTCAGTCATACTATTCGAGTTGGTAATTATACTTCCATGTGCAGTTCTCACCAAGCAAGAAATAGTACAAGGTGTTGCTTTATGAGTGCCCATTCCATGTCTATTTTACTTACTATGATACTCATCATCTAGCATAGAACTACATATTGTAAGCACTCAATAAATGAAAGAAAAAAACTAAATGGATTAATCTTTTCACAGACATCGTTACATTTTAACTGTGTGATAGCACAGCTCTAAATGTTTTACATGTATTTCCTCATTTAAGTTTCCCAATAGCCCTGTGGAGTAGGTACTATCATTGTCACCCTAATTTTGCAAATAAGGAAACTGAGGCACAGATAATAAATGTCTTGCCAAGTGTCACACAGGAGTGGGCAGAGTGAGGATTACTATCTTTCTAATCCCAAATCTGTGTACTTCACCACAAGTTATGACAACAGAGACATCTGTCTGGTAGGTTAATACAATGATATTGCCTATAGGGCTTCAGTGTGCCTCTAGCTCCTTCCTTGTCGTTTGACATTGAGTTTGACATTTTGAACCAACCAAATATTGAGAGTCCAGTCTTGGCATGACTATACAATATGATTAGACTTACTATCTCCAGTGAGTAAAAATGGCTGTGAAGGTTATTACAAATGAGGAGCTCCTGAAATGATGAGCTGCAACATCAGCCAAAGAAGGGCCAAGTCTCTCTAACGTGGACAAATTCTTGAGCGTTTTGTGAGAAAAGCCATCTTTTCATCTTAAAGTCATACCCGGCACAGCATCTCAGGAGCAATCCACATCCTCCTCTTTTACTTTATTAACACCTGCACTGAGGTGTAACTGACATAGAGTAAACCAGGCACATGTAAAGTGTACAAATTGATAAATCTTGATGTATGTATGGTTAAGTTTCTATTTATCATCTTACCATTTGTTTTCTATTGGCCCTGATTGTTCTTGGCTCTCTTTTCCCCTCCTGACAGATCTCGGATTGAATATTTTTAGTTTCATTTTATCTCCCTTATTGGCTTGTTTTGTCATTTAGTAGTTACTTTAGGCATATAGCAAACATCTTCAATATATCATGCCCTTATTTCAATTAACAGTATAGGAGAAACTTTGTCTAATTCACATGAAGGTTTCACATCCAATGGCAGCCCATCTGACCTCCTCCATTCTAACCCATCCGCCTCCAGATGGCTATGCTATCTCCTTTAACCTAGCAGGCCTTGAGCAGTCAAAGTTAGGGAACGGCTATGCCTTCAGAGAAGACAGATCCTCCTTTGTCTCAATAATGCTGTGCTATAGGTGGCAACAGGAGCAGATCAGACACTCCAAACATGGTCTCAAGGGCCAAAGCAAGGTTACAAAAGTTTCAATGAGTATCCAACAGTGGAAAGGTCCTGACCCAATTTTCCTTTTTATTTTTTAAATTTTTAAAAAGATTTTATTTATTTATTTGGCAGAGATCACAAGTAGGCAGAGAGGCAGGCGGAGTGGGAGGGAAGTAGGCTCCCCACTGAGCAGAGAACCCAATGCGGGGCTCAATCCCAGGACTCTGAGATCATGACCTGAGTTGAAGGCAGAGGCTTTAACCCACTAAGCCACCCAGGTGCCCCCAAATTTTCCTTTTTAAAAAGAAATAGTATACTTGAAGCATCTTTTGAAAATGTTTAGTTTTTAGTTTTGGGGGTGTGTGTATGTGTGTGTGTGTGTGTGTGTGTGTGTGTGTGTGTATTAGACTGAAATAAAGGGACTGTGATCTGTCCTTCTATTAATTACTAAGGTCAATTGCTTTTCTGTTTCCTTTAGGAATAGTATCTAAAAATCTTCTGTTAATCCTCAAGACTAACTACCCCAAGTTTAAACACTCCCTATTTTAGTCTACTTGTACTACCACAACAAAATACCATAGACTGAGTGGCTTAAACAACATAAATTCATTTTCTCACAGTTCTGGAGACTGAAAATCCAAGATCAAGGTGCCCTCAGGGTTGGTTTCTGGTGAAGCATCTCTTTCTGGCTTGTAGACAGTCATCTTCCTACTGTGTCCTCCCATAACTTTTCTTCTGTGCATGCGTGGAAAGACAGAGGTCTCTGGCGTCTCCTCCTCTTCTCATAAGGACACCAGTAGTACTGGATTAGGGCTCTGCCTTTATGATCTCATTTAACCTTAACTATCCCTCTTAAAGGCCCTATCTCCTCATGCAATCACATTTGGGGTTAGAGTTTCAACACATGAACTTTGGGGGAACAATTCAGTCCACTGTACTACCCCCGACACACGTGAGCAGCAGGATCACCATTCTCTCATGTAGCAGGGATGCTGACTTTATCCCAAGCCCCCGCTTTATTTTCATTCTGTCAGGATGACAGAGGACGATTTGGGTTCACATTGAGTACGGTGTCACTACCAATGAGCAGCCCCTCTGGACAAGCCTGATAGGCTCCTCCTTGGGGACCCCGGAGAGCTGGCACTGGCAAAGCAACTGCAGCTGTGCTGCCCTAGACCCACAGCTGGACAGCCAGTCACAGGAAAGATTCACTGTCACCAGGAATTTATGGGGTTGCACAGGACAAGGTTGCCCATGCCTTTACCCTCCTCTTCCCTCTCTACACATGTCTGCTCCCCACTTCTTCTCTTCAACCACATTCCTGCCCTGGCTGGTCTGGCTCCTTGCTCTCGTCTTACATTGACACCTCTGCAATATAGGCAGGGTACCAGGAAGCAATACAGCCTGGCCAAGGTTCCCAAACTTTGCTGTACATTAGGATCACCTGGGAAGCTTTCAAAACCCTCAATGTCCAGACCACATACTTTATGGATTCAATCAGAACGTCTGGGGTGAAAGCCAGACTTGGGTACTTTTACTGAGGAACTAGGTTTTGATCCTGGTTTCACCACTTCTAGTTCTGTGGCCCTGAGTAAGTTACTTAACCTAAATGGAGATAATAGTAGCACCTATCTTATAAGATTGTAGGAAGGGTTAAATGAGTGAATACTGTGAAGAGCCTAACACAAAGCTTGCCATGTGAGGGATGTGCTGTAAGCGCTAACCACCATTATTACCAGAGTTTCCCTAAATGAAACCAGCACCCTACAGAGGCACTAACTTAAGAATTCAGAAAGGTGGGACGCCTGCGTGGCTCAGTTGGTTAAGCAGCTGCCTTCGGCTCAGGTCATGATCTCAGCGTCCTGGGATGGAGTCCCACATCGGGCTCCTTGCTTGGCCTGCTTCTCCCTCTGCCTCTGCCTGCCACTCTGTTTGCCTGTGCTCGCACTCTCTCTCCCTCTCTCTCTCTCATAAATAAATAAATAAATAAATAAATAAATAAATAAATAAACCTTAAAAAAAAAAAAGAATTCAGAAAGGAGAATCAGTATACTCTCTAACTGTGAAAGGGAAAAGTGAGCAAACATTTATCAAATACCTGCTTGGTGCAAAGCGTATATTATTTTACTTAATCTTTACAATAATCCCTCAAGACAGATATAATTACTTAGCAGAAGAATAAACTAAAACTTAAAGGAATTAATTCGGGTCAATGCCTAATGATGGAGTTAGGACTTGCAACCAGGACTTTCTCACTCCAAACTCAGGTTCCTCTGAATACTCTTCTCAACTAGGCCTCCACCTTTGGATTCCCATGTTTGTCTCTGGATCACCCAATTTTAGCAAAAATCCTGCTAAGTCAGTTTAGCCAGAATCCCCCACCCTCTACATCTGATCAAAGTCCTCATAGCCCACCACCCATAGGTGATATCTGGTCACCCTGGCCTCCCTTCAGCAAGAATCCTGTCAGGTAGGTTTAGCCAGAATCCCCCTTTACCCCTGATGTTTCCTCATAGTAATTTTCCATCAACCAACCCCACCCTGCTCCTTGGCTACAAATCCCCACTTGTCCATGTTGTAGTCAACACCGAGCCCAGCTCTGCACTGAGGCATCTTTCCCTAGCAATAGTTACCACTTGCCTGTCCAGCTGGTTTTTCTTGAACAATCTCACACACACACACACTCTCTCTCTCTCTCATCACATACATGCATACAAACAGCACAACTCTGGAAAAACTACTCAGGAAACATCCTTTCATCCCCAACTGGTAACAGTTATGACTCTTATACTACGAACATAAACGGTACGCACCATGGTTTACTGTGGCCACGTCAGACGGAGCCACGGATGGCTCTGTGACCAGCCTCTGGATCTGAGTCAGAGTGCTGCAGGCTTCCTCTATCTCCCTCCAAATGAGAAACACGTCCTCTCTGACTCCAGCTCCTGGGAGGAGAAACACAGTGTGAGTGGGTGGCTATAGCAGGCCCAAGAATTCTCTGGTAGTTCCAGGGGCCTGCTACACTCCAGCCAAGTTTCTAGAACATTTTCAAACATCAGCTTCCACTTTCCCTACTAATCTGAGAATCAGAACTGAAATCCTTAAGGAAGTGCTGTCACCTGAAAAAAATCATAAATGTGTATTTTAAGATGTAATAAATCTTTGTAAATATTTGTAGCAGCCATAACATTTTAAGATGAATTCTTGGTAATGCTCAAATAAAATAAAGAATAAAATTATTCAAAAATCACCTAATAGAAGCCAGGGTGAGGAAGGGAAATTCAGTGGTATATGAAAGTAATAATCCCTAATCTCTCTTGATTAAGCTGAGATTTCCCACTTCTCTGAAAACCATCTTCACAGCCTTTATTTTCCCCTAGTGTAAGAAATGATTCTTTGGCCTCCTTTTCTGGATTTCTACTGTCTCAATTAAGGGTTAGGTTTGGCTGTACGCTATTTTTTTCAAAATGATATGGCTTCTTAATATAGATCTTAATCTCATTCTCACAATCAATCAATAAAATTTTATCCTATGGGTAAGAGGTCCAGGCCCTAACAGACTGGTAGTTTCCAGAGATTAAGAAGGGTGTTGGACCAGGAGGGAAATGGGTATGACCACAGAAGTGCAACATAAGGGATCCTACAGTGGTATCTTGACAACATCATGAGGCCAGTGGTGACTCTAAGAGGCCACGAGAGTACCTCCCATTTTCAGTGGCATCCATGGGCCCAGCCACTGGCCTGGTCCTACTCAAGGCATCAATGGGCTACCAGATAGTCACTGCTCCGGGGTTGCTTCTAGTATGGCTGTAGTAATAAGAATTTAGCAGACATATTCTCTAATTTTAAAAACTCCCTTCCAGTAAAAAGCTTAAACAACTAACTCAATTTCACAGGCTGTATACAGTCAGCTCAGAGAACATGGACGAC